>CAJNDV010003014.1:58095-70730 GCA_905221635.1 Symbiodinium sp. CCMP2456
ATACATACATACATACAGTACATACGGTTGAGGGTTTGGGCTATTGGGGTTTACGCCAATCTTCTCCGTCCTCCATGGAGCAATGCTTAACCAAACGCTCTGAACCAGAAACCCGAATGTTGAGAATTCTAATCCATTTTAAAAGTCTTGTTAGACTATGGAGTCTTAGATCTCACATTCCCAAACCCAAATGCCGAAAATTAATCCAAAGCCCTCAAACTCGGACCCCAAACAAACCCTGCAGGAAATCCAGGAGACTTCTCCGTGCTCCCCTGCGATGCAGCGAGTCGGAGCACATCGCCCACCTCTCCGACAGCAAAGAAGGTTGTCGTATTGCACCGTACGTTTTGTAGGTTCTTACAGCTACGAACCTTAATTACCTTGATGTGGAAATTATGGGGATCCTACAAGAAAGGTTTTGGCAGGTTAGGCGAGGGATTAGCTTCGCTTTTGCGTTTCGGGTGCGAGTACGGGTGCAAGGATTGAGATGGTAGTTTAGAGAAGTGAATTTCAAGGTTTCGTAGAGTTTAGGGTTTCGGTAGCTGAATGGGGTCGAAAATGTTCA
Source organism: Symbiodinium sp. CCMP2456 (assembly GCA_905221635.1). Classification (NCBI taxonomy): domain Eukaryota; class Dinophyceae; order Suessiales; family Symbiodiniaceae; genus Symbiodinium; species Symbiodinium sp. CCMP2456. The sequence continues at coordinate 58,661 of CAJNDV010003014.1, forward strand.
GCTTGGGCGACTTTTGCGTTTTAGCTTCAGGAACCACAGCTTCAGGACTGCGGGGGCTAAGGCATACAGATGATCCGGGTTTAGCGGTTTCTGTGGCTTAGCAGCTTCTTTAACAGTTTCCCCAGAATTCGTCGAGCATAGATAGCAAGAGTCATGAGACAACCCGGTCCGACTGTTTGACGAACATTCGTAAGGCTTTAGGTTTCAGGGCCTTAGGAATGCTCTTGCTCATACTCTTCTTTTGAACGAGGAAGTTTAGGGTTTAGGGGTTTTTTGCCCCCTACCTAGCAAGGGGTTTAGGGCTTCGGGTTTAGAACATGCACCGCCCCCCCCCCCCCTCGGGTTTACGAAGTTAGAAGTTGTCCTGACCCACTACGAAGAGCTGTAAGGCCTCTGTCCACGGGGCTCCGGAACCCGGGGACCCAAACCTAAACCCAAGCCCTAGCATCCCCAAGAAGTCCAAATAACCACGAACCTACAAGCCCCTGCAACAAAAAAACGTAAAAAGCCATACAATGACCCTGTAACGTCAGGAATCCCAATGCCTATAAACTATAGAGTTTGGAACCCAAGCTCCAAATTAATTAAAGCCTTAACCCAAACCACCAAGCCATAAAGCTCGAAAGCGCGGACCCCACAAAGCGGTACGTACTTACTTTGTCCATCATCACAAAACCAGCTACAGGCAAACCTGTGCGATAAAATGTGGATTAAAGTGGCCCCAAAAGGTTATAAAGGTTACCTACTCTACTACTAAGCATGCAAGAACCCTTGAGGCTTAGGAGAACATAGATAAAGTGCTGGTAAGAGCCGCTATCAAAGCCTTCACATAAACAACTCCACAGCCCTCAAAATCCTAAATCAAAACGCTAAAACCCAAGACTCCAAGACATAACAGACTGTCTGAGAGCCTCCAGGGAGTGGTTGCCCGTGGCAAGAGCCATGGACACCTGATTCTTTGCTTGAGGCTTTGGGGTTGGGGACCTAAACCCTAGCCTAAACCCGATGAGCCCTAAACCTCTAGGGTTTAGGCTTGGGGTCGAAGGTTTGTGTCTGGGGCTTCGGAGTGAAGTTAGAGGATGTTCGTTTTAGGGTTGAAGAGTTTAGGGGTTTCATGGTTGAAACTTGAGATAACATAGAACTTAAAACCCTAAACCGTCCCTACACCCTGCACCCTACACCCTAAACCGTCCCTACACCCTGAACCCTATACCCAAAGCCAGACCTTTGCAACCCTGAACCCTTTTTGAACCCAGACCCCAAACCCTAAACCCTACCCAAACTCCAAAGCCCTCTTTGCATCCGGACCCAAAGCCCGGTCGCAGTTCAGCCCCAGAGACGGAAAACCCAAACTCTCAGGGACATATGGGGTTTAGGTGTTTAGGGGTTTAGGGGTTTATAGGGGTTTAGGGTTTAGGGGTTTAGGGGTTTATAGGGGTTTAGGGTTTCAGGAGTTTAGGGGTTTAGGGGTTTAGGGTTTCGGGGTTTAGGGTTCAGGGGTTTAGGGGCTTTTTTGCCTCCTACTTAGCAGTTTAGGGTTCAGGGGTTTAGGGTTTAGGGGTTTAGGGTTTCGGGATTTAGGGTTCAGGGGTTTAGGGGTTTCAGCACTCACTCTCGGACGAGCCTAGGCGAGGTTCCTGGTTTACGGGTTTAGGGTTGATGATACAAATCCCGAATTACCCATCATATGGAATATACCATAATTCCCATAGTTAAGGGTCCTTAAGGTAATGCAGGGTTTATATCATCAACAATATTGTTACAACAAGGTTACATACATTAGTGAAACATATTTATGACGCTAAGCAAATGCTGCTCATCATCTCTCTTGGCTTCCCAGAGTTTCAGTCGGGCTATACTACCCATAGGCCCCATAGTAGTTCGATTTGGGGTTACCTTATAGGGTTCTATATGTGAATCCCCAAAAGGAACTACTTTAGGGCTATGGGTATAGCCTTAAAGGCCCTTTACAAGTACGCTGCAGAAACACTTGACCCTAAACCCTGAAACCCCCACACACTCCATATTCAGGCGCGGCTGCGTCCTTCAAGTCCACTGTGCGGTGGAGGCCGCTACTTGTCAGAAGCCTCGGGCCCACACCCTTTGACTCCCAAACCCCGCAATTAGGTTTAGGGTTTAGGGCCCTAAACCCTAAACCCTAGCCTGAACTGGGTTTAGGGCTTGAGGCTCTAGGGTTCAGAGGTTTGGAGTTCAGGGTTTGAAAGGGTTGCGGAGGTGCTTGACGGTTTTGATGGATGAACATGTAGGTGGATGGATGTAAGGATGGATGGACGAATGAATGTGGGGCTGGAGGGATGAAGGGATGCATGGGAAGGTGGGTTAGATGCTTTGGTGTTCGGGTGTGGAAAGGCTGACGACCTCGCTGCAAGTAACCCATTTGGGACAGTCGCCAACTACACAAATGTATCGTGCATCGTGAGAAACGAGGTTTCGGGTTCGCTTCGGGTTCCCATTCTGATAGTCCTTCTTCTCTTAGGTTGATTTCGATTGGGCCACGGAATTTGGACAGGACGTGTCGTATTCTTCTCTTGTCATCTGAGAATCTGTGACCTGCTGTCTTGTTCATCTGGCAATCATGCCGGTGTTTGGTAAGACGTGCCGATACTGCGTCTTACAGGTTCATGTCTTCCATGACTGGTGTTGCTATTCTGATCATTGATGCCCTTCGGCATCTCTCAGGAACTCATTGTTGGCATGGTTTGTTGCTGGGTTGCGGTGCTCGTTCTGGTTTCTGCACTATTTTCGTGTGGCTCGGGATAAAAGCAGTTTCAAATGACCTGTGTATGCATCGCTTCCTTCGCATATACGCATGCATACATGTGTGTATGTATGTACGCCGTACGTACGTATGTATGATGTAGGTACGTTTGTGTGTGTTTGTGTGTGTGTGCGTGTGCGTATGAGTTTGCATTTGTATGTCTGTGTGTGTATGTATGTATGTAGGTAGGAAGGTAGGTAGGTGAGTAGGTAGGTAGGCTTGAAGAAGCCTTTAAGCAAACAGAAAGCTTGAAGACGCCTTTAAGCAAAACAGGCTGCCAGCTAGAGCGAACTACTGCAGCCATCAAGTACAGGACAAAGCAATACAGCACTTTTCAGATTGACAGCAGTCTTGAGGTTACTACTGATAGCGGTCCAGTCGAGAGCGTCCAAGACAAAATATTCTTCCTGCAGCCCCACCTTTCGTCCGAACTCTTCATTATGTCCTGTTCAATCCTGGCGGGAGGGTATAGGGTTTCGGTGCTAGGCTTGCAATTAATAAGCCCTAAACCATAAACCCAAAACTCTTCGGTCTGGCGACGTTGTGGCCGTTGCGTGCGTCTCCGACGGGCCTGAAACCACGGCGCGCGTAACCTCAAGGCCTGGGCATCGAGGTTCGGGTTAGGTCCCCTACATAGGGCTGCTACTTAAAAGCGTGCCTTACAGGGTTCTTAAAACGGCTCCTTAAAGGATTTTTTCCTGGATTAAAGCTTATTCAAGAAATTGCTGGTTTAAGTAGCTGGGGTTTAGGGTTCCTTTTTTGCGGACCATAGCGTTCTGTGATAGGGTTCGCTTTAATTAAGGGTTTCAGGCTCCGGGTCGACTAAAAGGATTATATATATATATACTTACAAGTCACGTTGGATATGAAACTATACCTTATACTTACTTGTAACCCTACTCGAAGTACCTGTAACTGTACGTACTACGTCCCATCAACCTCAACTTTCCAGGGCGCACCTGTAACCTCTTAAGCGAATGGACGAGGACATCATGATAAGAAGCCGCAAGAAGCTAGGTGCTTAGGCTTCAGGTAATGTGGGGGCCTTCATAATTAGCACAGGGTTTTGGGGTATACTATACTCTAATCATAGTAAGGACCCCCTCCGAAAATGGTATAGGGTTTGAAGGGTTCGACATCCTAAACCCCAAAAGTGACATGCTCATAAAAATGGTGGAACCTTGAAACCAGCCCTAAGGGTCCATGTACCAAAATAGTATATACTTTGGCCTTAAAGTAGTCCATATACAGATACTTTGGGGCCAGTGTATGTGCTATTTTGGTACATGGACCCTTGAAACCAGGTGAATGCCATTCGGGCGCTTCTCCAGCTCGGCCGGGGCTGCTAGGTCCCGCTTTAGGGTTTCGGGTAGTGCAGGGGCCTTAATAATTAGAGTAGGGTTTTGGGACCCATGATAGTGTACTTATAATAAGGAAGCCCCAAAATAATATTAGTAATTATTTAGGACCCCAGATTCATTAGGTTTTAGGATTTGTGGTTTAGGGCTTCGGGTCTGCACATCTTTAGTCTTCCCAAATACCTACACCCGCCTGGCTGCACTATGACACTGAAAATGCAGATGGAACGCCCCCCATCCCACTACTATCATGAACACCGGCCGAACGGCTTCAAGCGCTGATCGTAACAAACTGAGGTGCAAAATGCAAACCAATCCTGGCATGTGGCCCTCCTGCCACCAGACTCTTGTGCCCGGTCGGCAGCAGAGCTCAGCGTCGTAATCCTGCCAAGCACAAACAAAAGACATGAAGTTCCCCGGAAGCCATCAGCATGCGAATGCTGAGCAGCACAAAGGCTCGAGTACAGAACAGTTTCTCAAAATGGAACTGCTTGTCCTGCGATGCACGGACCACTCACTAAAGCATCCAACCCATGTACAGGTCGAAACCACTGTGCGTTCCCCCCCAGAACCCCACAGCAAAGTAAAACAGAGTGGAAACGAGATCATGCACCTAGCAGCCGACAGATAGGAAACACCGTACATGCCATGGCTGTATGGGCTAGCGCCCAAGCAAATTCAATTTACCTCAACCACGGGGCGAAGTACGCAAGCCTTCTGCGAGGCAGGGCAACCGGCTGTTTGCCCGGGGCGCTGGTGGTGGAAGTCAACCCAAGTTAAGCATGGTGCTTTCAAGCACGGCCTCCCAACAGGGAAACCGCCCACAAATTTGTGGGAAACCTGAAAATATCAGCCCAAAACACAACAACATAAACCATAGACCCGAAACCCTAAACCCTAGATCGTCCACAAGCAAGACCGGAGCCCTGCATGGCACGAAATCCACAAACTGACAACACTAGAGAAAAACGGAGGAAACCTAAGGGCAGCCAGATACGCGGCCGATATCAAAATTTTCGAAAAACAAAATCCGGCAGAAACCCACGGCCGAAGATAGAGCCAGGGGCCGAAGCCCAAAATGTGTCAAATCCGAAAGTTCGGTCCGAAGCTTCAAATTTGCCTCCTAGAAGCCCAGTTTAGGGTTTAAGGGTTTAGGGTTTAAGAAGCCCGAAATGTCGGGGCCTTAATAATTAGAAAAAGGTTTTGGGTGATATTCTACCATAATTATAGCAAGGAGCCTATAGTGATACTCCTCCCCCAGGAACATGTCATCATGCGAAACCGACGGCGCTCCGGCTGCAGTGCAGCACATGGGAGCCACCCCCCCTCTGGCAAATCCCTGCAGGCAGGTCTACGGCTGGGCTTCGGGTTTAGGGTTTAGGGGTTTAGGGCTTAGGATTTAGGGGTGAATCAGTCTGGGTACTGGTTGGCCAAAGCAGAGTTGAGAGCCCAGGGTTACAGAAAAGGCTACAGGGAAAGCAGGCAAGGAGATAGTTGAAAAAAGACAGTCTGAACACATATGTGTGTATCATTTGCAAGAGCAAATATATGCCCACACGTTCATGGGTTATATCATACATTCGAACGCGAAAGACCTTCAGCCAGCCTGGGTGATTATAGGAGGGTTAAACAGTAGTATGCAAAGCATTCCCACATTGTCGTCAGGAATTTATGCGTGAAATCACAGAAAAGGACATCCTGGCACTCAGAGACTGCTGCAAGGCAGTCTGCACGCCTGTGCCTCAAGCTGGAGAATACCGTCTGATGCGCAACAACTCGCCACATGGTGACATTACTGCATGGTGCCATATCTCTCGCTGGCGCTATTCTCCCTGTTTGGCGCCATCTTTGGCTAGTGTCATACTGCTACTCCCCCATCGTTTTCTTTGAATACCTGTACAGGCAACCCTGTAAGGCATAGGTGTATAGACCGCTCTAACCTTATGGTGCCAACAGGAGCCCAAAAACGAAACCTTTCTGGTACTTTGATAGAAGCCAGTACGTTCGGAACTACTCCTGCTCGTTTGGTCTGGCCAAGACTATACAGCAAGTGATAGCCATATGCGTGGCTCTCTTCATCCTTCACTGGCGAGTCGGGCCATTGAGTTAACAAGATCTACATGGCCACTGAATGACAATCACTATGAAGTGACCAAGAGAGCCTTAGCCTTGAGTCCTCCCTCACAACCCCCACCTTTCATAAAATCCCAGACAAGCCCTTTCCAACCCCCTAAGCCCGAAACTTCCGAAAAGAACATACCCCAACACAGAGCTGTGAGAGAACCACCCGACACCCGAGGGCTCCAAGTATCAATTCAATGTCGTCTCATGATTACAAATTCACCCATGAATCGTACCTGCTTCGGGCAGCTTGAAGCCGTACAAACCCTAAACCCTGAACCGTGCCTGAAAGCCACCTTTGCCGAGTCGCCAGACGTTTCAAGAACGCGGCCAAGAAGAGCGCAGTGCTGCAGGGCTTTTTGGGCTTACCAAGAGGGTCCATATATACCATTACTACAGAAGTAGGTCCTCAAAACCAAAATAAGGATGTAGTTGGGGACCTAATTCTCTGGGTTCGGGTTACTTTACAGTGAATTAAAGCCTAGGGGTATAGAGGCTATGGGGTTTAGGGTGCAGGGTTTAGCGTTTCAGGCTTCAGGGTTTTGCCATGGGCTTCAGATAAAACCACCCTACAACCCCATCAAAACACCAACAACAAGACAAAAACACAAACACACGCCCATCTCCGAAACCCTAAGATTGCCGCGCAAAGAACCCTCCGAAACAGCAAACAATAAACTGGCCCTAAACGCTTGTAACTACGCTTGGTCTAAGCATATGCCAGGAACCGAGATAAACCAAATCCAAAACCCTGAACCTTAAACCCTTACCCCTGAACGCTAAACCCTAAACCCGAGCCCTAAACCTTGAACCCTAAACCCTAAAGCCTTAACCCTAAACTCTAACCTGTGAGCCCAAACCCTACAAAATACTAGGTTATGACCCCGTAATTAGAGGGTAGACCCCTGAAAACGGTAGGTTTTTGGATCGCCAGGTACCTAAACCCAAAACCCTAAACCCCAAAACCTAAACCCTAAAGACCCTAAACCGAGTGCTTGGGTGCCTCGGGTTCGCTGCCGGGTGTCCAGGTGACCAGGCGGCCAGGGAGGACGAGGCGTTTCAGGGCGGACAGCACCTCGTGGCGGGTTTAGGGGTTTAGGGGTTTAGGGTTTAGGGTTTAGGGTTCAGGGTTTGGGGGTTTAGGGCATCGTGAATGGGGTGCTCGTCAGTACCGACGTTCAAGGCAAAGGAAGTGGGAGTGTCCGAAAATAAGGGGACCCTTATATTTGGGGTCCTATAATAAGAATCCTCCTATTTAGGGTACTATATTAGAGTCCCGTATTTTTGGAAATCCCCACCTCGTGGCGGCTTAGGGGTTTAGGGTTTTAGGATTTTGGGTTTAGGGTCTAGGGTTTAGGGTTTAGGGTTTAGGGTTTAGGGTTTGGGGTTTGGGGTTTTGGGGTTTAGGGTATAGGGTTTGGGTGGTTCCTTCAGAGGGGTCCCTTAAAGGGTTCTATAAGGGCTACTAGAAGGGTTTAGGGTTTAGGGGCCTTAATGATTAGAATAGCTCTTTGGGATCCATTATACTATGTTTGTAAAAAAGGAATCCATATTCGGGCGGCCAAGGGTTTAGGGTATCTTTTAGAGTTCCCTCAAGGGTCCCTACAAGGGTTTCTATAATGAAGTCTTTCAGGGGCTTGGTGGGGCCAGAGTTCACAAGTTTAGTTCCGGCTCCCTGTCTTGGTTTCTATTGTGGCGTTCTATGAGTTTCCACGAGGCTTCATGAGGGCCGTATATATATATATATCTCTCTCTCTCTCTCTCTCTCTGTCTTTTACACCAACTTTTATGAAGTTTCCGGTATGGTTTTGAAGAATTTCAGAAGGAAGTCTGCAGGGTTGCAGTTTCATGGGATGGCCCTGAAGGTTTCATATGGCTTGCCTTGCACAACATTCACAAGGGCGTCGTCAACTTTTCAGAGTTTAGGGTTTAGGGTTTCCACCTGCTATAGTGGCTTTAGACTTCATGACTTTGTGATGGATTCGCCAGGTGTTAAACCGCGCCTCTACGCGCTAAGTGACCATAAGGAGGCTGTGTAGCACTTTGAGACCTAAGCTGAGCAGAAACTGCCAGTAATGACACAATTTCCTACAAGCCCTCCAAAGCCGTAATGTAGGGGCCTTAATAATGAGAATAGGGTTTTCGAGTATATCATAATAAAGTTATAACAAGGACCCCCCAACCCCCAAATAAACTAGGTAATTATAAAGGCCCCTATATAATATTAAACACCCTGCCTAAGCTTCCGAAACTTGAAACCCTGTACCTCGACCCTACACCATATAAAATAGCGATAAGCGAAAAAACATCTTTAAAAATTCAGTCTGGGCCTCCTAACCACCAAAGGTATGCCTCAAACCCAACACTGAAAACCTCGCCGTCTGAAATGCCATCCCCGCAAACTCTTAACCCTCAGCCCCGAAACCGAAACAGACGCAAAGGCCGTGCTGATCAGGATAGGGTTGTGGTGTTACAGTAAAAGGGCTACAAGAAGATATTGTAACATCCCCTATCCCAACAAAGCCCTGAAATATAATGACCTTGTAACACCCCCGAAAAGGGATGGAAACCCTATTAAGGCCACACCCTTACGAGAAAAACGTTATAGAAACCCTGCAAATAAACCCTGAACCTCCAGCAAATATAGGAGCTATCCATCCCATGAGCCTGGCCTGCGTCCATGACGCAGGCTCCGCACACGGAGCCAGGCGCGGCAGCAGCCTTCACTCTTTTTTCGTACAAAGAAGGGCTCCGAAAATGGGGTTGAGATGTAGGGTCGATAAGTCTAGGGGAGTTTGGGGTTACAGGGTTCCGGGGATCGCTACTGGTAGGGGTTTATTGGGTTCAAGGCTTTTTCAGGGCTTAGGATAAGTTGTGTCACCAGCGGCTAGGGAACGAGAAAAGGGATCTCTGTGACCTCCACTACAGTTTTATGGTCGGCCTTGATTGCTGAACCTCAAACCCTGAACCCGTAACGCCCTAAGTGGGACCTAACTCTTTTCAGCACGGGCTTTGGGTGTGTGCTGGCAAGCTGGAAAACCCCCAACCCCCGAAGCCCTAAACCCCTAAACACAGAACCTAAGTGGGTCCCAACTCCAAACCCTAAACCCCTAAAGCCCCAAACCCTGCAACAAAACCCAAAGGGTCCATGTACCCAAACAGTAATATACTTTGGCCTTAAGTGTCGTCCCTATATAGGTACTTTAGGGCCAACGTATATACTATTGGGTACTTGGACAATTAGGGTTACAAATCCAGAAACACCAGTCCCTCAACCCTAAACACTGAATCCCGAACCTCGAGCCCCAAACACTAAATCAGGGTTTAGGGTTTAGTGTTTAGATTTAGGGTTTAGAGTTTAGGGTTTAGGGTTTACGGTTTAGGGAAACAGAGCACTGAGGCAACAGCCGGGCCCAGTCAGCTTGAGCTTTGGCCTCGCAGGACTTCCGGGTTTTGAGGGCCTTGGAAGGCTACATACATTGGCCTCTATAAGGGCTCCCTTGTAGGGCTTGCAAGGTTTAGGGTTAAAGGGTCCACGTACCCAAAATAGTATATGCATTGGCCCTAAAGTACCTATATGGGGACTACATCAGGGGTTTGGGGGTTTGGGAGTTTAGGGGTTTAGGGTTTGAGGTTGGGAAGTTTAGGGTTGAACGGTTTTGGATGTAGGTTTGAGGGCTTTATTTAGGGTTGTAGGATGTAGGGTGTTAGGGTTTTGTTTAGGGTCTGGGGTTTTCGGGTTTAGAGTTGCAGGGTTTTGGGTCTGTCGGCTTAAGGGCTGACCGTCTTGTTAGATGCCATAGAGAGTCTGGCATCGGTTGGGTTTAAGATGTTTAGCACGGGTATTCTATACTGAACTTAGACCCCTAGCAAAAATTATAATTTTAGCTGCTTCTTAGGGTTTAAAGTAGCCAAAGATTAAAAATTATTTCTAAGTACCCCTAAGTATTTGTGGGTTTGGGAATCGCGGGGTAAGGAAATGATCCCAGTGAATCCATATCATATTAAGTTAGTTCCAAGCTGCCTAGACTCTTTTCGTTATGTCATGCAGGCCAATGTCTACAAGCTATCCTAGCAAATGCATCAAAGGACTGTTATCAACAACGGAAGTTGAAGCTGTAGTGTGGGATGAAGAGTATATGCAGTGTCATGCATTCTGGAAATTTCTTGCGCAAGAGTGGCGACGCACAACAGCCCAAAAACCTCACAACATGTAACGTTGCTAAGCCACATCAAGTCCTGTCATTTATCATGCACATTCCTGCACGTGCTGTCGAGTCTGTAGGCTGTATCTCTGTCTCTGTCTCTGTCTGTCGCTCTATCTATATCTGTATATATACATACACACATCTACTCATCTGCCGCAAAAGTTGTACATCTACAATTATATGAACAAATAAATAAGTAAATATAAATATAAATATATATATATATATAAAGCAGTATACATACGCATAGTACGAACTCTGCAACACTGACACTTGACCATGCCTGCAACCGTAGTTCCCTGGCTTGCGCCTCGAGCTCAGCTACCTGAGTGGCAGCCACGCCATGCGCTGTCTACATGGGCGACAAAACGACGATGTCAGTTTCCACTTAACCCCCGTCCTGCTGCTCCTACTCCCACTCCCTCTACAATTCTCACTCCCACTCCGGCACTTTCACTTACACTTTTTCTACTTCTAGTTCTGAGACACTACTGCTTCTGCTACTGCGGCTGATGCGACTACTCTGCCAATGACCACCTCTCCGCTGAATGTATGTACTTTGCTACATAGCGCTGGTGTAACTACACCCTAGGAGCACAAGGCCGTTCATAAGATTCCAGCAGCCGTGCATGTTGAAAATGCTCAAAAGCCGCTCCAGCCGGAGCGAAAGAAAAGTTTTCTTATTTATTCATGTAATTGAACCGAACCCGGTCGATAGATTCACTCCCTGGCTAGATTTTGTCCATGGTCTAATGGCAGTGAAGGTAGAGGCGTTGCGGTCTCGGGCATACAGCCGAAAGCCTTTTCCGTGAACTCAAAAAGCAATAGTGCTCTTGAGGAACAAAACCTGCAACATAAAACGAGTCCGTAAATTTAATGGCCAGATGGCCATTCTAGGCTGACTTCCTTCTTGACTTAGGAACCTCTGCTCGGATTCTTCGGTAGAAATTCGCCCACCCTAAACCCCCAAACCCCCAACCCTAAATCCCCAAAACCCTCAAACCCCCCACCCCCCCATCTCCCCCAAACAAAAGGACAATACTACCCTAAACCCTAAACCCCAAACCCTAAACCTTAAAACCCTAAACCCTACACCCTAAACCCTAAACCCTCCACCTAAAACCCTAAACCCTAAACTCTAAACCCTAAACCCGAAACCCTACACCCCTAAACCCTACACCCCTAAACCCTAAGCCCGAAACCTTACACCCTAAACCCTAAACCCGAAACCCTAAACCCAAAACCCGAAACCCTAAACCCTAAACCCTACACCCCTAGACCGGCCTTTTGCTTCAAGCACTCGGCTTCCCGCGACAAGCTCAGCCGACTGCAGGCCCGAGCTTGGGACCCTGAGGGGCCCGAGTCTTAGGGTTTAGGGTTTAGGATTTGGGTTTAGAGTTTAGAGTTCAGGGTTCAGGGTTCAGGGTTCAGGGTTTAGGGTTCAGGGGTTTAGGGGTGTAGGGTTTCGGGTTTAGGGTTCAGGGTTTAGGGTGGGTTCAGGGTTTAGGGTTTAGGGCTTAGGGCTTAGGGTTCAGCGTTTAGGGTTCAGGGTTTAGGGTTTAGGGCTTAGGGTTCAGCGTTTAGGGTTCAGGGTTCAGGGTTTA
>CAJNDV010003014.1:77449-98155 GCA_905221635.1 Symbiodinium sp. CCMP2456
TAGAGTTTTAGGGTTTTGGGTTGAGGAAGCATCTCAAGGTCCAGAGCCGCACCGACAAGCCCTGAAGCAGCCTTCGCACACATTCCGGACTACCGTATCAGCAGTGTGGTTCTAGGATAGGATGAATAAAATGCATGTAGTAGGGTCAAGGCAAGACCAGCAGGCCTCCCCCTGTCGCTATATCACCTCGGCTTCCCCGACACCCTAAAGAACCCTCAACCCTTGCTCTAAGAGCTGGCAAAAGGCCAGAAGCCGCGCCCGCCAAGGCGCTCTGCGGTCGGCGAAGCACCCATGGATTTAGTTCGAGGGCTTTGGTTCCGGGTGTTAGGGTTGAGGGATCAGCTTTCAGGGTTTGTTTAGGGCTTGGTAAAGCTCACGGTCTTCAGGTTTAGCGTTTGCGTTTTGGAACTGGAGCAGCATGTTGGGAGGTACTGAACACTTGCTCCTATGTCTATAGCCAACAGTCGGGGTAAACATCCGGCCATGTGCTGTGGTTTTGAAGTATCTTACTCCTAAAAGTAAGAGGGCGTCACAGTTCTTTGAACATGTTTTCCACCTGTAAACTGACTTCTGAGGGTAACAGGATGAGAAGCTGAGGCGGCTGAGTGGTTAAGGGTTTAAGGGGTCGTCATCCTGAGGGAAACATCAGCGCTGGTAAGTCTGGGATCCTTGCTTTCATCACTGTGAAGCTGAGGCCGCAAGGTCCGTCTAGTTTCACCGTGTGAGAAGCCAGGACACATGCAACAAACATCGCACCTCAAAGACCTATAGACATAACTTGAAGCCTCAGAAACCCACGTGAGTCAGATACTTCTAGCAAACAGGAAGCGGAACCCCTGGCTGGGCTGGGACCCTGAAAATCCGCGCAACTGATGCTTTGGGGGGGGGGGGGGGGGGGNNCGGGTGATCAGAACTAGAATAGGGTATGGGGTTATGATATAAGTTTCAGTCTAATTGTAATAGGGGCTAGAGGGGATAATATTACCACACATCCTGATCCCTGTGTCAGACAGTCTGTACTTGGCGTTACTGGGGTCCGTATGCGGTAACTTGAAGGCCAATGTCTGCACTATATAGGCGCATGAGGTTTAGCCCGAGACAACGCACTGAAAACGCATGAGTGGTGGACGTCCGCGACCCTAAACTCCAAACATACGCCTCACACCGCTTTTCCCAAACCCTGAACCCCTAAGGGGCCCTGAGCCCTCAACTCCAAACCCATAAGCCCTAAACCGTAACCTTTCAACAAAATCCCAGAGGCCGACATCTCCAAACCAACAGCCCCCAGCAGATCAGATCCGCCCATTTCTGGGATTCCGAACATCCGAGGCCTGTTTTGAGAGGTCCTTGATGTAATGCTAACCACGGTTTAGGGTTTAGGGTGTTTAGAGGCTCTTGACGCAATGCTAAAAAAACTAAACAAAAACAGAGGCAAAAGCCCCAAGTCTGCTTCGTTTGTAAAACTGGGTTTTACAAGGTGCAGTGGGTTTTATAACCCAGAGGGTCCATATTATAATGTGTACTACAAATATGGAATTAGGTCCCAAAAGACCATCCGTATTCTGGCCTTGAGGCCTGATTCCATCATACCGTAATATTAGTATTTGTATTTCCTCTGGGTCCATAAACCCTTACATGGAACCCTATCATAGAACCCGAAAGTACCCTTAAAAGGAGCCCTCAAGCCTAGCTACTACATCCCATGATCCCTTAACTAGGTCAAGACTCAAGGTTTAGGTTTAGGGGTTAGGGTTTGGGGTTTGAATGGATTCCGCACCGTTTCAATAGTGACAAGAAACACCACACCGTGGCAGCATGAGCACGTTAGGCCACGCATTCTGTTTATGTAGGGGCTACTAACGGCTACTAGACGGAGAGTTTGGTACATTGTCGCTATACCTATTATTACTTTGGGAACTTTTGAAGGAACTAGCAATGGTCTTGCGAGCGCGTGGTTTTGCAACGCTGTAACCTGGCAGTGCACGAGCTAAATATTTTGGCACATACTTCGTGACCCTCCTGGCGCTTGATGTTCTCAATCATTCTGTATGGGACTGAAGAGTACGAACAGGTCTCTTGCCCTTTTGCAACAGGCTTTCCAGAGCCCTAAACCCTAAACCCTGCACCTTTTTGCACGAAACCTCTTGACGCTGTGATCGTCACCTGCTGTCCGACACGAACCGCCCTCGCGATCTAGCCCGGACTGCTCCATGACTTCAGATCAAGCTGCAGGGTTTAGGTATTGGAACAGCTAGAGGATGTAGAGCTTCAGAGTCGCGTGTCTGACGGGAACTAGCAGTCTTGCCGACACCGAGAGAGCGCAGCTGCAAAGTCCGCGCGGCTTATGTGAGCAGAATCGTCACTGTAGAAGCTTTCCTTAGACTTGGCAATGAGCTACTCAAAGGTTATCAAAGGTTCATGGGACTTAGCAAGTGTTATAGGGTTATGCACAAGGTAGCCATGCTTATAATCACAATTGAAATATTTTTCGTCTGCAGTTACGAAGTGCAACGAACCTCCAAATAGAGCTTATGTCAAGTCAGTACTTGTGGATAAAAATTCCACACTCCAGAGACGGAGCCGTACAGCCCTGTCTAAAATAGACACTATAAGCTAAACATTAAAAAAAACACTAAACAATGCTTTCTCCTTTAAGGACTGGACCAAGTCTCCAGAGAGATGTGCAAGGCGGAGACGTCCGGCAGCTTTCCCCCCAGGTACTCTTGAATCTTCTTCTCCAAGGAAGGTATTTCCACCACGCCTCCACAGGCAAAAGCAAAGGCAGGACTGGTGGGTTCATTCAAAAGTGAGAGGTCTGAGATGTTCGGCCTTCCTCATCTGCCAAGGTGTCGAAGATCGACAGCAGCTCCTCGTCACCTGCTTCTCGGACAAAACAGACAGGGTGCCAACACCACTGGGAATCATTCTCAGCCCCGATGCAACGTGGGCGGGTGGGTGGGCGGTGGTGGGGTTGCAGGGCGGGTGGGTGGTTGGAGTCGGCATGTTTGTTGGCATGGGTGTGGGTGTGGGTGGAGGTGGCATGGTGTGCCTTCTGCTGCTGCTGCTGCTGCTGCTGCTGCTGCTGCTGCTGCTGTTGCTGTTACGTTTTATTGGAGTACATGTTGATTGCAGTATAATGTATACCTATGCACTATACACGCGATGTCCTGTGTGTGTGTGTGTGTATGTGCACACACACACACACATATGCTACAACAAAGTGATCTTGGGAGGCCTCTCAAGTTACCGAGTAGGATTCACTCGCCGTTTGTCGGACTGGGAGCTGAACTAAGACCGATGAGCAGTGTTCGCCTGCTTGCTGGCCTTGGCGGCCACTTACCATTGTCTAGAACCTTTGGAGACATGCAAAGATAGTCTCAGAATATTTTCGGACTTTCAACAACATCAGCATCATCATCATCACCATCATCATCAGCAGCATCATCAGCATCATCAGCAGCATCAGCATCATCATCAGCATCATCAGCAGCATCAGCATCATCACCATCATCATCATCACGATTATCCTCAACATCGTCATCATCACGATCGTCATCATGAGCCGTCTTCTTCTTGCCACTATTCTTACGAGTACACGCATCATTTGATTATTTTTACCACTACAATTGTTATGAGTGCTGTAAGCTGATGTCAAATCCGATTCCCTGCCAAGGATCTGGTGGACTTGAGCACCTGGCCGAAGCCCTTGAGCTGCTCCTGGGTTCGGGGCTTCGGCTTCGGGGTTTTGGGTTTAGGGCTTAGGGTTTAGGGCTTAGGGTTTAGAGCTTAGGGTTTATGGCTGAGGTTTTTTTGTCAAGTGTGTTAACCCTTTCGCTGCAGAGTGGGCTTTGGGTTTCGGGCTTCGGGTCCGGTAAAGGGTTACAGAATGGCTTTGTAGTTTTAAGATGTTATAGGTTGTAGAGAGCCCCAAAACCAACAGGCAAACCGCACACCTTTTTTGAGCAGGGCTTGCAACGGACTGAGCCCCGAATCCCTTCAGCCGCAGGCCCCTAAGTTTAGGGTTTAGGGGCCGCTAAGTCCCAAACCCCTAGACGTTCTAAGGCCCCCTGGCCTTCGTGGCTTCGATCTCGCCCAACTCTTGGCGCACCTCCTCCACATGCTCCTGTCTGAAGTGGAAGTGGGGTTTATAAACCCTAAACCCTAAACACTAAGCCTAAATTTGGGGTTTTGAGTTGAGGGCTCAAGGGCCTGAGGGGGCGACAGTTTGCGGTTAAGGGAGGTTTGCAAGAAAACCATCAGAGTTAAACGTGCAATTCCAGGGCTGCCTAAGTACTCTAAGGACCCAGAATTAAGTAGCGAAAGTTTGTACCTTACAGCAACGGAAATGTGCAAGTTCTGAGCTGTGGCTTTCGAGTCGGTGTCTAAACACATTCGGGCCGATAGGCTCTCTCGGACTCCAGGACCATCTTAGGGTTTAGGGTTTAGGGCATGTTTGCCACCTTTCTACAAAGTTAGCCTTTTCTGCCCTATGGTAAGAACCCTAGGGGGACCGGGACCCAAATAACTAAGGTCCTAAGGCCCTGGCCCTAGCTAAGTCCTAAACCAGGACCAAATATACTCCAAGGCCCCCTCAGCACCCAAGTGACTGAAACCATCACTTCCCTTCAAACCCAAAACTGCCGCCGTAAGGACTTCAGGAAATCCGAAAAAGGATCCATAACACAAAAAGCCGGCAGATAAACCCTAAACCCCTGAACCCAAAGCCCTACACCGTAACGTCATGAACCCAGAAGCTTCGAACCTCATGTTCTTTGAAGCAACTGCACGCGTTGTGGTGTGAGGGATAAGGTATCCAGAGACGCTTGATCTCTTGGATTTAGGATTATTCCCTAAGGGTCCATGTGCCCAAATAGTATACTTTAGCCCCTAAGTACCTTTTCTAGGGACTACTTAGAGGCCGAAGTTTATACGATTTGGTTACATGGACCCTTAGGGGTTCGTCTTATCACAATTCTGCGATGAGGACTTTTATTGCCATTGATGTTTTGATACAGCTGTGACTATTGTTGTTTATCTTTAAACCAAAAACTTACACATCATAAAGCTCTAAGTATATGGTACATTCCTTAATCCAGGGGTTTCGGAGAAGTTCGGGCACAAAAGCTTCACACTTTGGCTATGAAGCGAATAGACTGCAGAAATCTTGCAAGAGGGCTTTGGGAATATTCTGCTATGTTAAAGAAGAACTATGCAAACTAATTTTACTGGCTACTAACTATTGAGGCTTCTATGCTAGCTCGTTTCCATGATCTGTTGCAGACTAAAGCAAGCCCCGTCGCAACAGTCTCGGGTTGAATGCCGTCTGTGTAATGCCAAACCCTAAGGGTCCATGTACCCAAATAGTAGATACTTTGGCCCCAAAGTACCTATATAGGGACTACTTTAGGGCCAAAGTATATACTATTTGGGTACATGGACCCTTTAGGAAATTGCCTTGAGGCTCTCGATGCCATCCTCCATCAAATTCTTCTCCTTGGGAGGGACACGAAACAAAGCAGACAAAATCTGCAAGAGGACGGGGGGCAGTCTTGAGCTACAGTAGCCGTTCGTCGTCATTGACATCGCCATAGTAGCTGGGTGTAATTCGGTGGGGTGATGATGGTGCTGGTGCTGACTCGCCTAGGATCTACGTGTAAAACATGGCACCACCACGCAAGAATGACTTGGGGCTAGCCCATGCAGGGCTTATCTGCAAGCACCACAACCCACTCCGCGGTTTTGCTGGCCTCCCAAATCCTGTAACCGTAACCGGGTGGTAATCCCGAGCATGGCAGGGAGAAACAACATCTGAGGTCGTGACCAGGTCGGTCCCATCCTCCTGCGATTTCAGGTTGGGGCTTCAGGCGTTTAGTGTTTAGAAGATGAACTTTCAGAACATGAACAAGGCCTTCGCGAAAAGTGTTAGTTCTCAGCTGGTTTCGGCTCTGGGATTCAGGTTCTAAAGTTCTAAATAGTACAGAGATAAATAAGCATGAACAAAAGAACATATGCATGCACGTATGTATCTATATATATATATATATATATATATATCATAAGTGTGTGTGTGTGTGTACGTTTGATTACTAGGGCCGGCGCCTATATTGCAGCATATAAACGAATCCTAGCGTGAAGTCGGGCTCCTTCGTCTGGTGGGTCCGGGGATGCACCGTTTGGAAACCCCCACACATTAAACCCTAAACTAACTGGGGATCCAAAAACCGACCGTTTTCAGGGGTCTACCCTTTAATTACGGGGTCATAACCTACTATTTTGTAGGGTTTGGGGTCACAGGTAAACTCCGAACCCTCTATATCAGAAAACCATCAACTTTGAAGCCCTAAGGCCTAAACCTTACAGTCTGAGACATACTGAAGCCCATAAGGAAAAAACATTGCAAGCCTACACCCCAAACCGTTCAGCCCCAACAAAACTACATCCTAAACCTTAAACCCCAGACTCCAAAAGACCTAAACCCTAAGCTCTAAAACCCGACATCCTACACCTAGGACCTGGACTCACCTAAAGCCCCACATCCTGAAGCCATGAAAAACTCCCTACGCAGCCATAATTAGAGTTCAAAGGCTTCTGAAGCTCTTTTGTCCCTCATTTGCTGAGTGTTGACCCTTTCTGCAACTGTCATGCAATGTCACGCCAGGACAGCTGTCGCTTTCCAGGCCGCACTCGCGACAGCATGAATGCAAAGGCTGTAAGAGTTGCCCCTAAACCCTAAACCCGGTTCATGTCTTTAAAATGGGACACAGCACTATTATATCGGGGCACTGAAGATCGGCTATGGTAGAGACCGTTTAGGATTTAGGGTTAAGCGCGTAGCAAAAGAATTGAAAAGTTCCTTTCCCGAGAGGGCTCCAAGTATAGAAATGATGCCTACTTTGGGGTCTAATGTCTATAAAAGTATTGCTCTTGCTCTTGGCTTTTCGGAGCCTCAGGGTTTCGCGTAAATTTCCTTCACCAAGGGTTTCGTCGTTCTCTGGGTTGTGTGGGGAGCATTGAGTGCATGTCTGCGCTCGTGTGGAGGTGGGTGGGCAGGTTAATTATGCCACATCCAACAGGGAATACTCTGCCCCTTTACGAACCCAGTCTGGCCCTGCAGATGCCAACAAAAACCCCAAAACCTGAATTTAAACCCCTAGCCCTGAACCCTAAACCCCTAAACCCTAAACCCCTAAGCCCATAACCCGTAAACCCTAAACCCTCAAACTCCTAAACTCCTAAACCCCTAAGCCCATAACCCCTAAACCCCACGATGAAAGAAGCCCCATGATCCTCTGGCCTTGGCCGTCCGGGCAGACCGGTCCATGTTCTTCCGGATCCACTCGTGGATTTGTGAGTCGGCGAAACGGCCCTGGAGGCCTCACTGGATTTGTTTTTTTGTTTTAAAGGTTCAGGGTTTCGGGGCCTTAATAATTAGAACTGGTTTTTTGGGGGCCCATGATACTGTAGTAATACTAAGGAACCCCAAAATAGCATTATAAATAGTAAAAAACTTATTGAGGCCCCTACATTAAAGCGGAATGTGTGTGTCGTGAACCCTAATTATGCCTTAAACCGTAAGCTCCATAAACCCCGAATAGAAAACACAGTTGCTCTCCAATGTCCCAGATGAGCTACAGCTACAGCTTAGCCTCCATATGAAGTTCGCATGTAAGTCCAAGAAGATCAGTCTCAGGCTCATAAAAGGCAAGCAGCCCAAGATGTGATCGCGTTCATCTTGCGTCAGCAAAGCCGGGACAGCATTCACATCCTTATTGTGATGCTGGCTATTGGCTCAGAGTGGCGTTGCTGCATATTTAGTTCACGGGATTGCAGTAAACCTCCTTCGCAGCCCACAAGCACGCAGAAAGCTAACATGTATCAGTGCACATGGCGAGCTAGGCCAACCGTGTCTCTGGGACACGGTTCAGGGTTTTGGGCCATTTGGGCCTACGGGGTGTCGGGTTTAGGGTTTGGGAAGGGCATAGGATGAGTTGAAACCGACAAATGGTGCCCTTAGATTCCGGGACCTGCTTCCAGGGGTGCTCGAAGGGTACGCGGTATCTAGTAACAGCACAAGTAACTGACACGTCTCTTTGCCGTAAGAAAAGGCCCTGGCAACACTCGCTCATGTTTAGCAATCGGAATGGTAACCTGCCACCTTGTCAGATTTAACTTGCAAGCCTCCTGAACCAACATCACAAAGAGTTATGTCCCGACGCCGAAACCGTGCCCACACTACAAGCCTGCTGAGTTCTATGCACCGCCGGCCAACCGAGCAGCAGTGGCACAGGGGCGCAGAAAAAGGAGGACGTGATTGGGGATGTCCTGCCAGCAGGGTAGCTGACGACAAGACAATTAATAGATATCCGTAGGGCTAGTCACAGAACCTCAAAAACGTTGAGCCAGGCCGTAGTTTGCAGTGGCCGATTGCTGTCGCCGTGGGAGTGCACGATCGGAGATCGGAGAAGCACGGCGTGCTAGGCCGAGCGTACTCTCCGAACGATCTCCAAAACCCTGGACCCTACCGGCAGCTTTCTGCGGTGTCCTGGTCTAAAGACAATGCCAGCCAATCTTGAAGTTGCGCCCCTGTTACGGTGTTCGAGGGTCTAAGGCATGTGGGCTTCGAGCTTCCAAAAAAATCGAGGTATGTAAGTATGTAAGTATGTAAGTAAGTAAGTAAGTAAGCAAGTAAGTAAGTAAGTAAGTAAGTAAGTAAGGAAGTAAGGAAGTAAGGAAGTATGTATGTATGTATGTATGTATGTATGTATGTATGTGGATGTACATATAATTGTATATATATATATATATATATATACATATGTATGTGTAGGAATGCATGTATGCATGCATGCATGCATGTATGTATGTGTGTATGATACGTATGTATGTGCGTATGTATGTAGGCAAATACGTACGTATGTACCTATGTTTGTACGATCAGGGTGTGTTCAGGCGTGTATGTATCAGGACGTCCGGACCTAGAAATCCAATATCCCGTCACCAACGGTTCTGGATGTATGGTCTAGGTTGAGAAAGTGAACTGCGCAACACGTAAATTCTTCACTTTAACCCTCAGACCTTGTTAAAGCAAGTGAACCGTGCTCAATGGAATGGAGTCACGAAGCGATGACTCTCGCCCCTGTTCCTTTAGGGTGGGGTTTTGGCCATAATAGGCCATGAGGCCATGTAGTATTGCCTTGGACCTTGGAGCACTCATATAGAAAACCCTTTGAGGTCAAAGTCTGTACTATACATGGACGCGAGGACCGGGGATCATGTTATAACAAACCTACAATAAGGTTGGAGACGTCTTCAGCATGCATTGTTTTTACAAACTCTTGAATAAGTGCTCTCGAAGGCAGCGTCAGAGGCACCCAAGCGACTGCGGTGGGGCGATTTGGGTCATGTCGGTGGGGGAAGGCCCAATCAGATGTTACAAGTGAACTCGAAACTCTACCTGGATCGCTTGCCTCTAATCCCTAAGCCTAAGTCTCCAGCCAGTTGAACTGCAGCCAAAGATGCGAAGATTGGACTCGCTGCCCAACCAAAGCATCCGTCGCCGCCTCTAGACTTGCAGGGTTTTTGGTTGAAGATTCCATTACACTGGACGGGCTCTCCATGACTTGCTTGCAAGACAACCATGACTTTAGAGGAAAATAAACTATTCTTGTCCTGCTAGCGCCCTTCAAATCGCAAACAAGCGCTGAATCTAACATACTTAAGGCGTGAGTCGCGCACAAAACATCGACAGCTTCAGGCTGGCATTTCCAGGTGCAGATATGGTTCTGTGCGAGGTGCTGTACGCTAAGAGCAGGAGAAAAAAGTGTAGATGAGGTGTAGCGTGGGAGAACCGCGTTTGAAAATATGCCTCCTGCAAGCCTCGAATTGCCTTAAGACTGTGCTGGCAATTCTAAATTCCATGTTGACGCACAGACCCTACTAGGCCCCTAGGTCGAAAGAGAAAGCTAGCCTGCTTTGGCGGGCTAAACTGGTAGCCTATGTAGGTCAGCAATAAAGCCCAAAGACACTAATACTGTCTATGTATACATCCACAGCTAAACGTGTGCGTGTATGCAATATATGTACGTAAAATTCATGTGTATATATATATATACACCTATGTGTACGTCGTCAACACGAAATCTGTGAAAGAACGCAATGGCCCTTCTACTTCATTCCTCATATTCGGATAGCAGTCTGTCTTACACCCAGATCGAGGACCGGGCTCGTTCTCCCTCAAGAGCTCCTGAGCGGTCAAGGCGTTGAGATCCACCTGGCCACTGCGCTCCGTTCTGAAGAACGACGCCATACACAGAAAATCTCATCAAATGTGCGGTCTGTCATGCAGATTGTGGGTGTTGGGGCTGCTGGGTCAGTTGTAGTCGTCGCAGTAGTAGAAGCAGCAGCAGCAGCAGCAGGCAACAGGAGTAACAGTAGCAGCAGTAGGAGTAGGAGTAGGAATACGAATATGAGATGCACTACAAGAAGCAGGAATGGAAGTAAGAATGGGAGCAGTAGCAGGAGTAGTGGTAGCAGCAGCAGTAGGAGTAGTAGTAATAGTAGCAGTAGCAGTAGCAGTAGCAGTAGCAGTAGCAGTAGCAGTCGCAGTCGCAGCAGCTCTAGCACAACTACAGTTAGGTGGATAGTAAGTAGGTAGGTAGGTAGGTAGGTAGGTAGGTAGGTAGGTAGGTAGGTAGGAAGGTAGGTAGGAAGGTTGGTAGGTTGGTAGGTAGGTAGGTAGGTAGGTAGGCAGGCAGGCAGGCAGGTAGGTAGGCAGGTGGGTAGGTAGGCAACTGACTATGCATGCAGGTACGGTGCATACATATGTACGAAAGTAGGTAAGTATGCATGTATGTATGTACATGTATGTATATGTATGTATGTATGTATGTATGTATGTATGTATGTATGTATGTGTGTATGTATGTATGTATGTATGTTTGTATGCATGTACGCGTGTATGTGTGTGCGTGTGTCTGTGTGTGTGTGTGTGTGCGTGCGTGCGTACGCAAGTGAAGGTGTAAGCACGCGCGCCTGCACACCCACACACACACACACACATGTTTCTTTCATGCAGTACATCGTAAATCGCATTTTATGGAAGTTTGAGGTTGAGATAACTGAACAAACCAATGAAAGGTCCGCACAGATCCTGCCAAAGCCGATGCAGAACCCTGTTGGTTGCCTCTGCCAAACAGCGGTCGTCCTCCTCGCGCTTTTCGAGTGTTTGTTGCAGGATGAAGCGCAGCCGAACCTGTGCATTCATGAGGGGTCACAATGTCCATACATGGCTTGAGAGGATCTGACAGAGAGGGAGGGATAGAGAGAGAGAGAGAGACAGATAAAACAAAAACAGACAAACTATAATAGGTAGGCATACTCATACCGTTATTACATACACATTGGTACATGCATACATACATTCATGCATACATACACATATATGTGCATTTGCACACAACAGCCACAAACAGGGGCCCAAAAGCATGCTCCATGTTGGTACTATGAAACACGGATTACAACAGATTGTCATGGTGTCACTCCACTCCTGGCCTCTGAATCGAAAGGTATAGGGTTGGAGTTCTCCGAATCTAGGCTCAAGAATACAAGTTGTGTCTTTTCATGTCTTTTCGAGCCGGGCTAGTGCAAAAACCTGTAGCAGGTGAGACGTAAAGCGTGTCGAAGTATAGGTCCCTAACCTCTTGGTACAAAACACAACGCCCACCGCCCACACCCCCCCACCCCCGTCGCACTCCGACTTTTCAGATCCGTGCTCAGATGTTGGGTTGCAGGGCTGAGGAACCAAGACTCCACACGCTGCAGACGCCACATAAGTTACAAGGTTTGGGGTTCAAGGCCCAAGGCCTGCGTTCGGATGATATAAAGCCACCGTGATTAAGTGGCATTGGGATTCCTGGCTTCTTGTCAACTGAGGTGGAGCCTTTGGGCTTCTCTGGACGGTTATAACAACCATCATCGCAGTCAGACTCCACAACTACGAGAGGCCATTGTCAGCACATGATTCTAAAACGGAGCCGGTGGCAAGACACCAACTGAAATGAATTGACATGCTACACCCTCTCAGGCTAGAGCTAAGCCCCCCGGCCCTAGATCGTACACCACCTCAACTTCAAACGAAACGTCTGAAACCCAAAAGCAACAGGCCTAGACATAAGTCCTAAACCTTGTAACACAGAAGCGATGAATACCGACGTCCTTTTCTCGGTTCCCCAGTAGCCGCTTCATGACAACGGTAAGCGTTTTCCGGCGAACCCAAAAAACGGCAAAAGGGTTTAGGGTTTGGGGTTTGAGGCTCAGGGGCAACAGATTACTACTGGGGAACCTAGGTTTCGCGCCGGGCCACTGCATGCATGGCTCGGGGGAGCACCAGACCCTCGAACCAGGCACTCCAAGTATAGACGCCCATGACAAGGCCTAGGATTTAGGGCTGTAGGTGTTCAGGGTTTCGGGCTTATAGCGTTTAGGGTTTTAGGATGTTTTAGGGTTTAGGCCTTGGCATTGGCAGCATCTCAGGGGAGTAGGGGGTTAGGTGTTTGGATCTCACAGCTTGGATTTTTCAGTGATTTGTTGCCTTCATGCGAGCTCTAGGATCTTAAGATGCAGGGTGTACGACATCTGTTTTACCACACAAGCGGCAGTACGCGTTTTCTTCTTTGCGATACTTTGCACACTGTTCGATTTCGTCTCTCGGGTTCAAGACCCTAGGGTTTAGGGTTGGGGATGGGGATTCTTGGGGCCACTCTGCTGCGCCAAAGGCGGGATGCTCAATGCTCACGGTTGCAAGAAGCAAGTTTACAGGGGAGCATGAACCTCCCCGTTACTGTGTTCTGATGTACAACTCGGTTACAAGCCCCAAACAATCACCTAAACAAACCATCAAAGAAAAGGCTCCCAGGCTTCCCTGGGTAGGGATCACAGCTCAGGGGCTGTATGACCAGAAGAACTGGAATAAGTTGGGCATATCATAGCTCAAACACCGTGTGCGTACACATACACATAAGCCAGGCTCCTCTATTTCAGCCAAAGGGGCACAGCTCTCGAAGGATGTACCGGGGAAGCTTCTGGATGGCCAGTGGCCCATCATCTTCAAAGCTTGGGGTAAGAACTCGGATGTCCTGAACAGTTCAGGGTTTTAGGTTTGAGGCTTATAAGGCTTAGGGTCGCAAGCACAAGAGTTTGTATTGATGGGATGGTGCTCAAGATATACATCGTGTTTAATCTGGAAGCCTTTATAATCCATTGCAGTTTCAGATCTAGGTATTGGACCCCTGGTTCAAGGGTTGTTCTTGTTGAGCAGCACGTGGCCAAGGCCTTGTCATGGTCATGCATCCATGTTTGGAGCCAAGCATGACAATGCACTCTCCTAATCCACAAGCCGACATCCCAGTTTCACAAATCCGAAAGCAAAGCCCGTCAATTACCCTAAATACTCTAAACCTCAGACACTATAAACCATGTCCGATCTGTCCAGGGGTAACTGAAGGTTAACCTTTTGGAGTTATTTGAGGGGATATGCTACCCCGTCTACAACCCCTAAGGGTCCATGTACCCAAATAGTATCTACATTGGCCCTAAAGTACCTATGTAGCGACTATATAAAGGCCAAATTATATGCTATTTGGGCACCTGGACCCTTAGGGAACTATGAATGGGTCGCTCGCTGCCAGCCTCAGCTCGGATGACGCCACCCCGCGTCAACGACCGGAGCGTCGCCGTGATCGCCCTGTTCTGAAAGTTCAGACTCTAAACTCTAAACCCTAATTATAAGCTCTAGACTCTAAACCCTAAACCCTAAACCCTAAACCCTAAACCCGAGACTCTAAATCCTTCTGAAACCTGACTGGCAGCATTGCCTCCTCTGCCGCTTTTCAGCCGGTTAGAGTCTAAACCCTAAACTCTAAGCCCTAAACCCCCAGACTCTCAAAGCTCTCACAGCTTGGACAATCCGGGGCGAGGCGTCTGAGTTCGTCCAGCTCTCCGACAAGCCACTTCATATGAGCAGAGTTTAGGGTTTGGGGTTTAGGGCTTACAATATGGGAGTTTACCTTATTTTGGGCGCCCTGATAATCAGGATGCTACTATTTAGGTACTATATTAGGGTCCTCTTTTCCGGAAACCCCCCATATGAACAGAGTTTAGGGTTTAGGGTTTGGGGTGAAGATGGAGGTTATAGAGTCTTGGGCAGGGTTGCTGTTTTTACGAGTGGGGATTGGTTAGTGTTTATACGGTCTAAGGTTTTCATGGTACGGGTTTAGGGGCGGGTTGGGGGAAGGGGAGGGGGATTAGGATTTCAGGATATGATAGGGATGCGTTGGATGGGTTAGCTTTTTCACAGCTGCAGATCGATGTTTGTAAGATGTTGATTGTTGGGTGTCATTTATTGAATTATGCAGGTATTTCTCAGTTTTAGTTGTAAGGCCTCAAGAACGTTTCGAATTTGCTTTTTGTTCGGTGTCTTAAAGTTTTAGGGTTTACGACTCTAGCTAGGTAGCGTTTTCGTTTGAGCGCTTTAAAGCTTTAGGGCTCCGAATTCGGCTTCAATGGTTATCCGTTGTGTCCATCAGTAAAACCAGATGTGAATGAAACGGCTCACGTTGCTATCATCACGATCGCTGCACAACACAAACAACATTGTCCATCAACATCCAAGACACTTCGATGAATCGTCGCTCAGATTCTGGCTGACCAGGATTCTCGCCACCATGTGCCTTGCACTTCTGTTTTGAACCAAGCTTACATGAAGACAACAACTCCCGCTTCGTGCGACGGCGCTCTAGTCACCGAAGGCCTCTGGTTTCACGCAGACTAATCTCGGGTTTTGGACGTCAGTGGCAAGTAGGAAGAGGACTCTGCGGCAGGCGGGACAAAACGGCAATCGTAAGGCGGGCGATTCAAGACGCAGCACTTCCTAAGATCCGACAAAATGTTTTATAATGGTATAACAGGCCGGAGAGTTCAATAATTCTGGGTTTAGGGCTTAGAGGCCGCGAGTGCAGATGCCATACTTGCAAAAACAAGCATTACTACAAATGATCCTGCACGCTCCCTCTCCTTAAAAGTAATGTGTGAAACCTCTTCGGTGGAGCCTTGCACGCGTAGAAACTATCAAGGCTTCAGAGCATACAAGGGTTTTTGAAATGTGTTAACTGTTACATGCTGAAGGGTTCTTCGGTTAACGACCTGCTGCAACCATCGTGCCTGGATAAAGCCAATGTAGGAGTTATGAAAATCAGTTTTTTCAGCACGGCATGCTTAATCGTCGATTGTTTGTTTTAAGGGGGAAGCGGGGGTGTTGGAGAACGAGGTCCCGGGCAAATGTCGTGCGGGAGCCTGATCAAGAGAAAACCCGGACCTACAGTATGACCCCCTTCGACCCAGGGTTTAGGGTTTAGGGTTTAGGCAGGGTTTCTGAATCAACTTGCTATGTTACACCTTCTCATGTGCCATGACCAGCCGAGTTGCTCCAACAACCTTCGCCGCACAACGCTGTGCTCCAAGTTCCTGGCTTGGCAGAACTCCGGGGCTCCAACAAACATGCATGGATGGTTGGATGGCAGGCGCTGGCTGGATGACTCACTGCTATGGATGGGTGGACGGATGGATGAATGGATAGATGGATGGATGGATCCTACCCCTGCCCTCAGCACACGAGGTCAAACAATGCCATAGCCGGTTTCGGGTTAATCAACTTGAACATCGTACCACACATTTAAAGTGCTTGGAGATTTGTGACGACATGCTGTGCAACCTTTCGGTTGCCAGGGCGCAGTGGAACGGCATCAATCCTGCGCCACGTTCTTAGACACATGGATATGCAAGTGAAGGTCCTGAGAATGAGGCGCCGCCGCCGCTGTTCATTTGTCGTGAAGGTGCTTGGGATGAGCGTCGGAAACCTGAAGGCAAATGGAGTTGATTTTGCAACCGCGAAAGGCAGGCCCTGTGCGATCGAGTTTTGCGACGACCAGCTAACCAAGGACCGCATAGAAAGGCGGATCATTGAACACAGCCGGTCGACAAACAGCCACGCTCAACGACACAGGCTATATATATATATATATAATTCGGGTTAAAGCCACGCATCTTTGAAAAGGCCAAGCCCTCAAACCGATAAGCCCTACAAATGCCTACAAGTAAATCCTGCATCTGCCGCTGGGGCTTGAAGCTTCCAGCGGAGTTTGGCAAGGCGCAGGGTCAAAGCGAAAGGGAGCAGCAGCTCAGCACCAGGAACAATCAGAAAGGCCTCAGCGCAGCGGCCGGTTCACACAGAGTCTCGGCTTTTCGTGGTTCATAGATTGACGTTGCTAAAGAGACTTACAGCGCAGAAAGAGTTTACAAACACTTTTTCCTTATTGAGCACAAACTCAATTTGCGGAAGCTTGCCGCAACAAACAAAAACACCAACAGCACCAAGACCCACCGAAGGCGTGTTGCTCGCATTAGCTCTCCAGAAGAGACGCATGTGTTAGGGTTGACATAGCTTGTGGGGTTTGGGTCTACAAACCTCGGATTGATTGAATAATTGCTGGCGCAAGCGCAGAAAACGGCAGCAGCCGGACCAAATCCTTGGCCGTAGTTTCGAGCAGTTGGCGCTCACCTCAGCATACCAGCATGTAAAATGAAACGAACACATGGAACAGCCGAGGTTGTCAACAGCTGCTTGGCCATTGCCCCACCATGCTATTAAAACGATTGCTATTGGTCTGGGTTTGGTGTCGTCATCGCATATCAGCACATAGGCGGCTTGCTGCACCCACACGAAAGCAAAATACCACCCCCTTGACCAAGTAAGTTTGATCATGCGTTGACCAAAGCCAAGCAGCGTCGGGTAAGTTTTTGGCCGTTGGCCACTTGGTTCCGCAGCCGCCAAGCTGTACCTAGACGTCTTGTTGCGGTTCGATTTATGATTAATACTCTAATCTGGGTGTTGCGAGTTTGCAAAGTCAAGGGTTGCGCGGGGCGTTGTGCGGTTCTGGGCACCGAACCGGGTCACACGCACTGAGCTTGAGCATAACTCACGGGCTCAAGCAATCCCTTGGGCCCGGGCGAGAGTTCACGTACAGCAACCGGCTTCCGTGCCACAAATGAAGAGCTTGATCCTTATGAGTGCAACTCGACTCAATGCAATGGTCGAAGGACTCTCCTACCTAGCAAGCAGCACAGCAGCCTGCGCAAGCTTCCGGCAAAACCAAGCGACAAACCACTCCGTTCGATTCAAGGCTCCCACAGCCAGGCTCTGAGCGTCTGCAGTTGGTTCGGTTTCTTTTTCCTGCCACAATCGCGGGCCATGCGCTCCTTGCCTGCTGTGCACACATCTTCCAGCAACACAAATGCGTGACATGCATGGGCACGCATTCAGAACATGTTGCTGTTGCCCACGTCCTTTTGGCAGGCTCCGCCACGGTGCCCAATGGCCGAACGGCCTGGCGATTCAGGTTTATGTATTTATCTACTTATTTGCCCTATGCATCCAACCAACAGAAAAACCTAGGCGTTCACGTTGGCCTCGGGTTAAACTCGGCTGTTCGAAAACTCGGTTTGAACGATCACGTTTAACCCTTCTTAAAACTCATGCCTCTCAAGACTCAGTATGACCCAGCGGAACCCGAACAGCCAAGTTTACTCCGGCTACGTTTTGAAACCTGCCGACCTGAAAAAAACAAGTTTGCTCTGGCTGTGTACTGAAACCTGCCGACCCGAACAGCCAAGTTTAACCCAACGAGCCCGAATGAGCCTGCTGGCTTTAAAGCCCCAAAGCCGCCAAATCCACTAAACCATGAACCCACCCTATACCCTTGTCGTGTGGCTACCGAAAGCTCCAACTCACGATAACTCACGCTTTGCTCACGGTTTTGCTAAGCACTCTAACTGCTCGTAATTTGATAATACTCACGGTTCTCTCACGATTTTGACGTCGCACGCAGTGCACCTCCACACGGTGCGTGAAATAAGCTTTGTTCGGGTTTTTGGGGGTGGGCACTTCGGGTCCACGTCTGTCGGGTTAAACATGTCCGCTTCTATTTTGGTTCACTTCCATACTGTCAAGTTAAATGTGCCCGCTTCTATCGCATGTTCGTGTGGTGCTGAAGTGTAAAGTCAAATGTGTCCGCTTCCATCAACATCATAGCTTGATATGTCGATCGGGCTGTCGGGTTAAATGCGGTCGCGGCTGAAGCAGCCTCGAAAACTATGGCCGCAGAAGCGCGGAGTTGTTTAGTTCTATGTACATATATATATATATATATATATATATGTGTGTGTGTGCTGTGTGTGTTGTTTCCTAGGTCGTCGGGCATTCCCCCTTGTCCACAGTGGCGGGCCAAATCAAGCAAAGCACCCGGTACAGCACCCCTTGTCGCCGACCTCTTGCAAGAAATGCGGAGGAACATGATGCTGCGGAGCAGTGATGGCAAGCACCTGGGATACGCGTAACACTCCAACCTGTGCCCTTTCAAAACATCAACCGTAAGAACAAAAGCACGAAGGGCGCACCGATGAAACACACGCGCAGGTAAGTGCAAACAAGGTGCCTGGCGAGTATGCTTCGCGAACCGAATTCGCGAAACCAAGCACCGCATGGTTTGTTTCGGTTCACACACTAGGTTCTCCAGTATCATCGAACATGTGATGTGCGAACTGTGCTTCTCCTACAATAAACGAAGGCGCTTGGAACATGTGTTGTTACTGATAGCATAACAGTTTGCTGCGACCACATGCTGCTCGAACCAATGGCTGCACGCTAGCGGCACAAACTGAAAAAGACGCAGATTGCTCGGCTCGCAGTCGCAGTCTGTTCCCTGCCGACAAGATGACCGCCGCCTCGAGGTCATAGCAAACGGCTTGCCGCTCTTGGGGAGGGGTCCCTCTTGCGGTCGACACCACCATACACCACCCTCGTGTCGACTCCAAACGGCGAGCCTGAACATGAGGGCGGGGGTAATGCCGGGGCTGCCTTGCGCTACGCTGCGCACAGTTATCCAGAACTCCGCAACTGCGGCTGCCGCTCGTCGTGCTGGGCACAAAAACAGGTGGCAGGTGGTGGTGCACTGAAACTGTTATTTTCCTGCGGCTGCTTGCACGCTGCCGCGCCAGGTCTGCAGCCCCACCATTGCAGAGTGCACGCATCTCTGCCTACTCGCTTCGGTGGTCCGCCCTTCTCGCCTTTGCCGCTGCCCGCGCCGTCGCGACCAGCCTCCTTTCCTTGCTGCTTTCCGGCGCAGCATGGTGCAGCGAATGTGGATGGAGATCCTTCTCTGCTTGGGTTTACCCTCCTCTTGCCAGCCGCATGCCCTGACATGCCTACGTACAGTAAAGCCTGGCCTTGGATTTGGGCGACCAGCACAGGGACATACAGGGACGTTGTGTACAGCAAAACAGTGAATTGGAAGAAGAAAAACGTCGAGACAAAACACCTCTTGAAATGCTCAAACCTCTTTGCGTTAATTCGCCGAAGATGAACTGCATGTAAGTAGCCACCCATCCTCTCAACGTTCATCCGGACTTTCTGTGCTGCTAGCAAATTGGAAACACGTATTATTTGGTACGATCTTCCTACCAAATGACCGAAACCTTACTTCTCTCTTGGCCCAACCTCCAAATGAACTCAAACAGAACATGGGATAGGGTGGGGGTGCATAGAAGTGCATCACGATGCAAAATGGATTATGGCGGGTGTCAAGATGCAAACACGTTCCAAACATGAGCCAAACCCAACCAAACCTTTCTCCGCCCAAAGCACAAAACAAACTGCTGATTGAATACGCCCCTTCGCCCCGTCCCCATCACAACAGGGTGCGTGTTGAGTGCTCTTGAAAAATGAAGAAAGGCAGTAAACACATGAATGAGCACGTACGTGCAATTCCGCCCAGCGGGAGCTGCGAAAACCAGAGTAGCTTCAACAAACCGCACAACTTGGAATGCACTAGTGCACTACTATTACTCTTACTATTACTATTCCTATTACTACTACTAGTACTACTACCAAAACAACAACAACCACTACTAATACTACTACTATTACTACTACTACTACCACCACCACCACCACTACTACTACTCCTACTACTACTACTACTACTACTACTACTTCTACGACGACGACTACTACTACTATTACTTCTACTATTACTACGACGACGACGACGACGACTAGTACTACTACTGCTACTGCAACTGCAACTGCTACTGCTACTACTGCAACTGCAACTGCAACTGCTATTGCTACTGCTACTGGTACTACTAGTACTGGTACTACTACTACTACTACTACTACTACTACTACTTCTATTACTCTACTACTACTACTACTACTACTACTACTATTACCGCCACGACGAGGACGACTTCTACTATTACTACCACTACTACTACCACCACCACCATTACTACTATTACTCCTACTACTACTACTATTATTTTTTTTACTATTAATAACACTACCGCGACCACTACCACTACGACGACGACGACGAGGACTACAACCATTACCACTGCTACTTCTAGTCGAACTCCTATCCGTATTATTACTATTACTACGATTACTACTACTACTACTACTACTACTACTACTACTAATACGACTACGACTACTACTACTACTACTACTACCACTACTAGTACTACTGGTACTAGTACTACTAGTACTACTACTACTACTACTACTACTACTACCACTACGACTACTACCACTAC
>CAJNDV010003016.1:0-10817 GCA_905221635.1 Symbiodinium sp. CCMP2456
ACTTCATACTGGTGAAGATAACCGGCGGTGTCTTACTGACGCTTGCTGACGCCAGCGCAACAGCCCAAGCGGCCTCCGGGCGACCTGTGGGGGCTCGGCCCACCAACAAACAAAAAGGGGACTCTGTCCAGGTAGGCATTTCGCGAAACTCCTTTGAGGGCACTAGTGGGGCGGCCCTCGCAGCTTTACCTTGCTGTTTGTTAACTTTGCAGGGCACACTGTCTCAGTCGGAGTCGTTTGAAGAATTACCTCAAGTCAAGACGCAACGTGCCGCGATGTAGCGGTTCCGGAGCAGGGTACGGGCTCCGGCCCTCGCCGCTTTACCTTTACCTGGTTGTTGTTTACTTTTGCAGGGCACACTGTCTCGGGCGGCGTCGTTCTCTGACGATGCCCAACTCCAGAAAGAGTTCGAAATGAAGAATTACCTTTACCTACTACGATCACCACATGCACGCTGCGATGTTAAATCTTAAACTTTTGACGCAGCTCCTTAGCCCCTAATGCCATGTGGACGTGTGGAGCCAAGATGCCGAGTCTTATTGCACTTTTTGTTTCGGATCTGCGCAAGAAGCTGAAGCTCTCATGCCTTTGGTGCAGCATGCCGGGCGGCAAAAGTTTAAGCCACATGCCTTAGCGAAGGTTAAGCCGGCCGACCTGCATTAGACTGCAAAACGTAAGCCGCTCGTAATCTCTGAGCCCGAACCTTCTTGCATCACGTCTTTGACACCCCCCATGTCTTAGGGGTACTTAGAAATAATTTTTAATCTTTGGTTACTATAAACCCTAAGAAGCAGCTAAAATTATAATTTTGCTAGGGGTCGAAGTTCAGTATAGATGTTAGGCACTCCAGGCAGAACAGTTCGCACATGTCATGGCTCCCCTTCCAGCGCCTCAGCTCGGAAACTTTGCGTTTCGAAACGCTCCTTCCCCCCGGCCCCCAACACCCAAATCCCAAAACCGTGCATTGGATTGCAAAAACTTCATCACATTGCTGTGTGAACCTCCGGGGCACACGGTAAAGCTACTGGATGCCTTCTGACCCATCAAAGCACTAGAAGAGAGGAGAAAGCCATGGCGTGAGCATGTTCTTCAACCCCCTCGCTGCCACCGATTTTGACATGCAAGGATCCCGCCACAAAGCCCTGTGAACCTATCCAAAACAGTCCGAACGAAACCCGACTCCCAAGCCCCAACCCCAAAGCCGAATCCATAACCCGAATTTCCAAGCCCCAAAGCCCAAAAATGCGAGAGACCCAACCTGCAAAACCCATACAGGACCTTTTGTAAAGCCCGATACATCTTGAGTAAGCCTTATAACGAAAACCAATCGTATTTCTGACTTGTGCATCAAAGCTCGTAGCCTTAGCTCAAGTAGGTGACAGAAATCCGCGACCGGTCGGCCGTTGTTTTTCCTTGCGAACGAGGTGCGCGCAAGCCTTTATGGTTTATGGTAACGTTTTTAAAGGTTTCGGGTTTATTAACGGGTATTTAGGGTTCAGGGTTTCGGTTTTAGGGTTTGGAGCTTTGCGATTTAAAAGTTTAAAGTTTGTGTGGTTTTGAGTCTTGGGGGTCCGCGGTTAGCATTTACATGTATTTACGGAGCTTCAATTTATCGCCCTTCATCGTCAAGGTCTGGCTTGAAGGTTGTCTTTTAGGGTTTGGGATTTCAGGTGTAGTGTAGGCTTCGGGTTTGAGGCTCCAGACGAAGTTTAATCTTGGTGGTTTCGGGGCTTGGTGCTTATGGGGAAGGTGGCTTCTATTAAATAGTGGTCTACTAAGCTTAAACCCACACCTTGCACCCTCTCAGTACAGATCCCGAGGTACCAACGTAGCGGAATTCGAAGTCATCGATTTCGACTATGCTGTCATCGCAGCAGGAACCGTGTGCGGGTTTCGAAGTTTCAGAGTTTGTGGTTGGGGAGTTTTTTTCAGGGTTTTGCCGAATCCAGCATTGCAACTCCCGACACATGTCATTTTTCTCATGTGGTGTTATTCGAAAGTTTAAGCTTGTTTCTCTGGATGTTGAGGAAATAAGTTGTCGAGTTTTGCGAGCTAAGGTTCCTGGTCGGGGGGGCGTGCCCGGACGGATTTAATATCAGCCAAAGAATTCAAAGTTCTTATCCCCAAAGGCTGGGCCACAAACCGTTGGCCCAACTTTCTAAACCCGAACCCCGTGAACCCTTAGCACATGCTTCTTTGAAGGTACCCTAGATGGGAGGGGTATGTTGAAGCATGGGCCATGATGTGTATTGGGTTTCATAGTGCTTTTGATTGTATTTTTGTGAGGTGTTATGAGGTTTAAACTGCGTTATTTTTATGGTTT
This sequence comes from Symbiodinium sp. CCMP2456, assembly GCA_905221635.1. Lineage (NCBI taxonomy): Eukaryota > Dinophyceae > Suessiales > Symbiodiniaceae > Symbiodinium > Symbiodinium sp. CCMP2456. Next base: position 2,324 of record CAJNDV010003016.1, read on the forward strand.
TCAAGGGTAAGGGTTTGAACCTTCGGGGTCTGATAGTATAGACATCTGACAACCAGGAAAAGTATCCACGTATATAGAGTTCCTGTACAGTTGTCGTATGACATAAACTACAACACTTCACTGCAGGTGATGAAGGACCCGATATCATTCCCGGCTACGATGCTACACTGAAGCCCCCCAAAGAGCAGAATCTGAATCCGGATGCAATGACACTTCGTTGCGGACACCAGCACAGTCCTACCAGCACACGTTCTTCGCAGCTCCAGCAAGTGTTTAATCAGAAAGTCGTGGGGACACCCGTAGCAGCATTGATTGTTGAGGCGAGGGATTTGCGTCCAGGCTTTCTAACATGCTTGTTTTCCGGATATTACCGGATCTTACATTGTAATAAGGGTTTACAAGTGTGGTTCTCGAAAGCTTCGAATCATATGTGATCTTTGTAAGCAAAAATAGGGGGTTTGTAAGATGTTGGGAGGCTCGCGATATGTGGGCAAAAGCCAATGGAAAGTCGCAGGCTCGCTTTGATTTTGCCCCTTACCTCTGCGGGGAATGCACACGGGTATCCCGAAGCCTAGACTCTAAGTGCCCTAGCTCCCAACCTGCTATCCTGAACCCAGCACTTGCACCCTCCACCTGATATTATGAATGCGAAGCCCAAAACCTCAACACCGTGATACGCTAGCCCGAAGCGACTCACAACCTTCATCTTGTACTGCTCAGAAAAATCCCAGACCCCAGCCCTAAGCCCTACATGGATCAAGGCTTAAACCCTAAACCCTAAAACCCTAAAGCCCTAAACCCCTCAACCCTAAACCCTAGACCGTGTATACGGTTGTGAAAGCCTAAACCCGCTGGATCCCTCAAGGGTTTGAGTAATGACTACTGCACATCGCTAGGTTTCTCTGGGAGCCTGCAGACAGGAGCCAATTCGCGCTCTCACGATTCAGGGTTCAGGGTTTGGGGTTAAGGCCAGAGGGACATGCAATTTATCCCAGCATGTCTTTCAGGGCTTTGGGGGTTTAAGGAAAAAGGGGTCACATGAAGGTTGAAGGTTTCGGACGCTTGAGGGTTCAGGGGTGAAGGTCTGAATACCGGGGTTCAGGTCAAGGGTTCGAGGGTCTAAGGGTTCGAAGTTTAGGAGTTGGAAATGGCTGCCCACACAGCTCGAAGCAGCGCAAACGTGTACTTGAAACTCTTCCCACGAAGCCCAGACCCTAAACCCTAAACCCAAACAGAGGCTCGGTCATGCCCAGGCCGTTTGAAAACCCTTACCATAGAAGCTCGTCTCGAACAGATCAGTGTAGAAATCCGATTAACCTTCTAAAAACCCAGCGCTAACCTTCTAAAAACCCAGCGCTAACCTTCTAAAACCCCAGCGCTAACCTTCTAAAACCCCAGCGCTAACCTTCTAAAACCCCAGCGCTAACCTTCTAAAAACCCAGCGCAACCCGAAAAAAGCCCTAAACCCTAAACCCTAAAAAACAGCCTCGCCTGTTCTACGTAGCCCCGCAGCCAGGCGACGACGAAGCCCAGCACAGCCTTCAGGGCCGACGACAAGGTGCGAAGGGGGAATTGATGTGTATGCGTTGTATATGTTTACAGTATTAGGGTTTAGGGCTTTTAGTTTGGGGTTTAGGGTTTGGGGTTTTTAGTTTGGGGTTTAGGGTTTAGGGTTTGGTTAGAGTTTAGGGTTTAGAGTTCAGGGCTTAGGGCTTAGAGTCTAAGGTTTAGGGCTCAGGGTTTCTGTCTACAGTTACTTACACATAATACATCTTGTACAACACAGCAATTAAAACATAGAAGTACAACATCCGAATGCAATGTAATGTTTCAGCAATGCTTTGTTTGTACTTGACTCAGTGAATAAGCAAGAATGTCAGAAAGGAAGGAACTAATGAAGCAGGAAGCGAGCAAGCAAGTAAGTAAGTATATATGCACTTACGTAAGTAAGTGAGCAAGTAAGGAAGTAAGCAAGTAAGCCAGCAAGCAGGTACACCAGTCCGTCTGTTTGTGTGGTGTTTGTGTGTCTCCCTGTCTGTCTGTCTCCGTCTCCGTCTCTGTCTGTCTGCCTGTCTGCCTGCCTGTCTGCTTGTCTGTAAATTCGTATATGTATGTTTATTCAGCAAGCATATATCAGTATTATGTTTTCAATTGTATTAGCATGTATTTGTATGTATAAGAAGCATAGGTTTGCAGCAGTATGTATTAGCGTGTATATGTAGACGTGGACGTATATGCGCTTGCACATGCACAGGTGCATGTGTAACCGGTACGTATGACTACGTGTGTATGAAAGTATGTGTTCGTTCTCGATATGACATCCGGACTCATTTCCAGACTGACGCCGTGTGAGCTGGCTAAGATGGCGTTGTCCTATGGCCGCTGGAGTTTTGAAGGCTTGGTCCATGGGCTTTGGTCATCGGGTTCGGTTCTGTCAGGGAGGAGAATTTGTTTTGGTCTTTTCTTTTTTTGTTTTTTTGCCTGCGGGGGGTGGGTTGGGTGGGGTGCAGGGGGGTGCAGGGCCCAGGTCTTTACGTACCAGTGGGCTTCGAAGCAATATACAGGCAGAAGCTACAAACTGTATTGACATGACTTAGATTAGATTTGATGCGATCTGTCATATAAACACTGTATTATTCTATCTTATATTGATATTAACGCAATATGACATGTATGCTGAGGTAGAACAAAGACATCAATAGTAACTTCCAGTTTTGGTAATACTGTAAAATATGTTACAAGTCAGTCCAACATTATACAAAAAAGATTCGTATTGCTATATGATTGTGTGAATACTATATCGACAGTATGCAGAACTTGGCTAATATGTTAGTAGACAACTACTCTTACTTACAAGTAATAGTAGACAACTACTCTTACTTACGGTTTTTTACATTCAGAATGTTAATATTTGTTTCCATTTTGCTATGGTACAGCACGGTATATTATACCATAAAGCCTTGCCGCATACTATATGCACCATGTCATGTTTTTTTCTATTCTGTTTGGTAATACTACAGTTTGTTGCTTCCGTCTGTATACTGCTTCGAAGCCCACTTGTACCTAAAGACCTGGGCCTAAACCCTAAACCCTAAACCCCAAACCCTAAACCCTAAACCCTAAACCCCAAACCCTAAACCCTAAAGACCTGGGCCTTGAAAGCCATCCTCCCCCCGCCGCCGCGCCCCACGCTGCACCCCCCCTGCACCTCATCCAACCCACGCCCCGCAGATCATAAAAAATGTGACAAAATGATAATGATAATAAGAATAAGAATAAGAATAAGAATAATAGCAATAATAATAATAACCCCTCCGTTCTGCTAGGATAGATGGACATGTCGTACTAAGCTCGCAGGCCTCACCGCGCTGAGACAACGGCTAGAACAGCGGGCAGCGCGTGGAGAGCCACACAGCCGCATTTCCATAAGTTTCGTTAGCACGTCAAGTAATATAGAGGTTTGAATAGCTAGTGATCGTATTCCCAAGTGGGACGCGCTCGTCGTGAGCACTCTTGTCCACTGAGGAACGGATCGTAACCCCTTAAAGCAGTGCCCATATAGCTAGAGTGAATTAAGATACATCCCAAAAGGCTATTCAAAATATCAATGTCCTTGAATAGTTCCTAGTGAGGGCCGTCGTCGGGCTCTGGTTTTGGAGGTCTAAAGTTCAGAGTTTCCTTATTCTGAAGTTACAAGGGACTTAATGTTATGATTTAAGGTATATTCCTTAGTTAAGGGGTATTGGGCTCTCTGGGTTGTTCGGTAAGGGGAATAGACGGTTTTGCAGGCAAGCATGTGTGTACTCCTATGAAATTTTGCAGCCTGCACCAGATCCTCACGCTCCTTAGGCGTAAAGCCCCGTGACGTTCTCATAAAGTCCATCCAACCCCCCATGCAACCCAACGAAGCCACACAAAAACCTTCATCGAAGCCTGCAAAACTAGAAAGCATCCGATAAACCCTAAACCCTAAACCCTAAAACCCTAAAATTTAAACCCAAAACCTTCCATAAAGCCTTTCTACAACCTTCTAGAACCACCGAGAAACGAAACCCTAAACCCTAAACCCCTAGCCCCGAAAGCCCTAAACTCTAAACCCTAAGCAAGCCAAGTAGAACCTTTCCCCAGCTCTTGAAGCCGCAAGCTCCTCTCAAGCCACCATTCTGAAGGGCTTGGGGTTTAGGGTTTTAGGGTTTTAGGGTTTGGGGTTTTAGGGTTTGGGGTTTAGGGTTTAGGGATTAGGGTTTAGGGTTTAGGGTTTAGGGTTTAGGGTTTAGGGATAGGCCTGAACCCTTGTGACCAAACCTTGTAGCGTCAGGGCACCATAATCAGTAAACAACACCGACACAAACCCTGAGTCCTAAACCCTTCAACCGGCACACCTAAACAAATGAAATGCATAGAACAAAACCGTCTACACACCAAACTTTCAGCCCCTAAACCCTACCTGGACCCTAAACAGCCTACCTTTTTAGGGACTTATATAAGGAAATCATAATAAAGAACCCCAAAAAGGTAGATTCTTTAGGGTCCAGGTAAACCCTACAAACTAGGCCCTAAACCCTAAACCCTAAACCCTATACCCTAAACCCTAAACCCTAAACCCTAAACCCTAAACCCCTAAAAACCCTAAGCCTCACAAGGCCGGCGGTGCTTTTGGGTGCCGGCCTTGTCGGTGTGGAGCTGGCGGCCGAGCTAGCGAAATCCTTGGCGGTTTAGGGTTTAGGGTTTAGGGTTTAGGGTTTAGGGCTGTGCTTCTGGACCCAGAGAGCCCAATACCCCTTAATTAAGGAATACACCAAGGGTTTAGGTTTAGGGTTCAGGGTTTAGGGTCTAGGGTTTAGGGTTTAGGGTTGAATATGCCTTAAATCATAAGGGGCTTAATATTATGATTTGAGGTATATTCCTTAACTAAGGGGTATTGGGCTCTCTGGGGAAGCTTTTGGTTTCGCACAGGGCACCCGAAACCCTGAACCTGGAACAGTGTGGTTTTAGGGGTCCAGGGTTAATGCGGCTAATGCAAGGGCTTTAATAGTTCGAATGGGGTTTTGGGGTTCCTTATTATAATTATAGTATAGTATCCCCCCCCCAAAAAAAAAACAAAACTATTCTAATGATTAAGGCCTCTGCATTAACGGTTTTGATTCGTACATGGTGTTTCGGCTTCGCAAAAGGAGGGGTTCCCTGGGTTTGAGGGTCAGGGGTTGCTGGTTTTGGTTTGTGGGTGGTGTTTTGCGGCGTGTTTAATTAGACGGGCTATAGTTCGGCGGTATAGGTGTTATAGGGTTTTAAAGGCTAGGATGGGGGTCATGTTGCAGAATTCGTGAGGGGTTTTAGCCTAGCAGACTTTCCCGAGGTTTCCTAGCGTCTATACAGGAATTCTTCAGGGTCTACTAAAGCTATGAGATTTCTGTCCCCGAAAACGGAAAGGCTGCTGCACAAGTTTTGCAGGTGTTTTAGGGTTTTGCGTGTTGGGGTTTTCTTCGGTGTTAATTGGTCCCTACAAGAGTCTTACAAGCAGTTCATTAAGGTCTGGAGTAGAGCTTAACAACAGTTTGGAAAAGGAGGATGCCCAGAAGAGTTTGGTATCCCGTCGAGGCTTACAGGTGTTGATAAGGGTCTCTTCTAGAGTTCTCAGCAGAGCTGTGCAAGGATGTAGAAGGGGCCGTTCAAGAGATCTATAAGGGTTTATTGAGGTCTCTAGTAGAGTTTCACAGGTGTTTTGCAAGGCTCCGTACAATATTTATTTCATGGCGCCACCCTAAGCCCTAAACCCTTATACAACCTAAACCCTAAACCCTCAACCCTGAACTAACTAAACCCTGAACCCTAAACCCTAAACCCGAAACCCAAAGCCCTAAACTAAGTAAACCCTAATCCCTGAACCCAAAGCCCTAAACCCTTACCCCTAAGCCCTAAACCTTTATGCCTCAGCCCAAGGGTCCTACACCCCAAGCACTAAACTCTAAGGTTAGAAGCATGGGCCACTAATATGGACCCTTAGGCCTTTCTAGGGACGCCAAAACCAGGTGTTTCTGCTTTGTTATGTCGCCATTGCCGACCCAAGAATCAGGTGTTTCTGCTCGGTTGCATCGGTTTTTTCAGGGGCAGTGGCGATTGCGAGCTTTGTAGCTACTGCTAAAGCAAGACATACTGTTGTGAGAATTCAATGAAGGAAAAAGGAAAACTATAATATTTTCCTAATGTTGAGTGTTCCTGCATGGGAGGGATGATGTTCAATATCGGAGCAGCGACCTGGGCTGGAAACTGCTTGATTAGAGGGAGTTTAAAGGGGGTTTAAAGGGGGTGTAGAGGGTTTAGAAGGGGGTTTAAAGGGGGTTTAGAGGGGGTTAGAGGGTTTTGAAGGGGTGTAGAGCTGCTACCCTAAACCCTAAACCCTCAGGTTCACTTCTTACCAACCTTGCCGGTGATCTTGGCCGACCGCTGCTCGCGACCCTTGCCAACTTTGCCTGCGGACGCGCAGGAGAGCTTGGATAGTTGTGTCTGGCTTTGAGATGTTCCGCTTCAAGGCTTTATAAGTAAGTTTGAGGATTTTCAAGGGAAGTGGCAAAATGCAAGAGTAGCCACAAGACCATACTGCAGTATAGACAGAAGATGATTATAGGTTGTTGCCCCTAACCCTAAACCCCAAAACCTATGGGGGGTTGTATTCAAATGAGCGCAGAGCAGGAAAGCCAAACGGCTCGTGAACGTCCTTGGGCAGATCTCCGGATGAGGGTGTGTGGGTCGAGGCTTTAGGGCTTCATGGTTAATGTAACAAGCATCATGGTTGATGTAACAGTGTCAGCTCCCGACTCACAAACCCCTTCTTCGCGAGCCATAATCGTAGGATCACTGCTGTGATTCACCCTAAACCCTAAACTCTAAACCCCTAAACCCCTAAACCCCTAAACCCTAAACCCGAAACCCTAAACCCTAAACCCTAACCAACTTTTGGGACCCCAAGGAAATCCATCCGTGTCAACAGCACCCCCCGGACACGTCAAGCAATCTTAATGAGGGATCAAACCAGGCGACTGAAGTAAACCATAATATAGGAGTTTCAGAAAATTAGGGTACCTTACTTTGGGGTCCTTATAATAGGGATCCTATTATTTAGGGTACTATATTAGGGTCCCCTATTTTCGGAAACCCCCATATAGGTGCCACAACAAATTACCCCGATTATTCCTCAGGCTTCCTTATTATGGTTATACTACAAAGGAGCCCAAAACCTTATTCTAATTATTAAGGTCCCTATATTAATGATGTTCAAGCCTTCTCACCTGAGCACGTCGCTTCTTGGGGGCCAAACCCTGAACCGTTCCCAAAGCCATTTTGCAAGAGAGGGTCGACTCGTGTACCTCCGACACAACACAGCCCCTTGCGTTGGACATATTGGCGATGGACTAGAGCCCTTATCATGTCGTTTACGCTTGATGTAAGCCTCAAGACTGTGTCGCTGGAGACACACGGGGACGAAACCGTGGGATCCTTCAGGGTGCGTGCACAGAAAGCCCTGGGAACTAAAAAAGGTCGCCTCTTGACCTCCACTGGAAGCTTGCTTGATGGAGGAGTGCCTCTAAAGAAGGCTCGGCTGCAAAATGGGGAGCCCCTGACTCTGCATGTTCGAAGAGTGGATATATGTTCCGGCGAATGAGACTTTGCTGCGATCCTTGGCGATGGCTCTGTCGATACCTGGGGCCATCCTGATCTCGGCGTTAGCAGCAGCGACGTGCGAGATCAGCTCAAGAATGTGCAGGAGATCCAAGGAAACGATGGAGCTTTTGCTGCGATCCGTGCTGATGGCTCCGTCGTGACGTGGGGCAGAGCCTGCTGCGGCGGTGACAGTCGTTGCGTGCGAGATCAGCTGAAGAATGTGCAGCAGATTCAAGCAGCTGGATGGGCCTTTGCCGCGATACTTGGTGATGGCTCCGTCGTGACCTGGGGCAGTGCTAGCTGTGGTGGTGACAGCAGAGCTGTGCAAGATCAGCTTAAGAATGTGCAGCAGATTCAAGCAAAGTTTGCCTTCGCTGCGATCCTTGCTGATGGCTCCGTGGTGACCTGGGGCGCTACTCACTGCGGTGGTGACAGCAGTGCTGTGCGAGATCAGCTGAAGAATGTGCAGCAGATTCAAGGGACTGGTGGTGCTTTTGCTGCGATCCTTGCTGATGGCTCCGTGGTGACCTGGGGCGCTGCTCACTGCGGTGGTGACAGCAGTGCTGTGCGAGATCAGCTGAAGAATGTGCAGCAAGTTCAAGCGACTGGTGGTGCTTTTGCTGCGATCCTTGGTGATGGCTCCGTCGTGACCTGGGGCGATTATGAATGTGGTGGTGACAGCAGTGCTGCGCGAGATCAGTTGAAGAATGTGCAGCAGATTCAAGCAGCTGGATGGGCCTTTGCCGCGATACTTGGTGATGGCTCCGTCGTGACCTGGGGCGATACTAAGTGCGGTGGTGACAGCAGTTCCGTGCGAGATCAGCTGAAGAATGTG
>CAJNDV010003018.1:0-11609 GCA_905221635.1 Symbiodinium sp. CCMP2456
GCACTGGAATCCGCTGGATTATCTGCAAGCCTCTGCCTTTTACAAGACTCGAAAGAAGCGCGAAGAGTTGTTTCAAGAGGCATCGCTGCCGTACGGGCATCCCTCTTCGAGGCGCAGGCGACTGTCGCGGCAACATGCGAAATCATTTGGCGACAGTCTTGAGTGAGGACGTTACATACAACACGCTGAGGGAGACTGCTTGCACTTTGAGAGGATGAATACTAGATGGGATTTCCAGAACTTGTTTGCAGGTGATAGTTTGTTTTCCAAGGGCCGTGCTTCTCAGGAAGGCCCGGTCCCCACGGAGGTTGATGCTTTGCAGCGCAAAGGCAAGAAGGGAAACAAAGGTGGCAAAGGCAAAGGCGACAAAGGTGGAAAATCGTCAGGTGGAAAGTCCAGCATGGCAAAGGAGACAAGAGGAATGTTGAGTGTTTCGCGTGCGGCAGGAACGGCCACTACAGTCTGAGTGTTGGTACAATGGGAAGGGCTCAGGCTCGGGTCGCAGCAACGTTCATCAGGTTCAAGGCAGTGATGCAGCGAGCACCGTTGCGCCAAGCAGTGCAGCCCCTCCACCGAGCACCGTAGGGCCTTCAGTGTCGCAAGCCGGAGCTCAGAGCAATGCCAGGAATGTGCGTCGAGTCGAGTAAGGTGCAGTCGAGATTGACATGACCGACGTGAGAGATCAGTCTAGCCATGCATGTTCAGATGCTGCGTTTCTGTGTGCCGTGCAGAGTTCCGAAGCCACTGACATAGAAGTTGTTGGACTCAGGGTCCGGTGCATCATGTTTGCCAGTGTCGTGGGCAGTGGTACCGCGATGCCCAGGGACGCCGCATTGCAGGACGCGAGATGCGCACGGCCACGATTGAGATTGGCGGTGTGAAGTTTCGCGAGCAGTGGCTCCTTTCTTCGGTCACTCAGCCGTTGTTCTGTGTTGGAAAGCTGATGCGCAAGAATGGTTGGGACATCATCCATGACGACACAAAAGTCCCTTGCCTCACGAGTCCTGATGGCTCCACCAGAGTGCCGCTGTTCTACAAGAACTACAGCCTGCATGCGCGAGGTTCCATCCGAGGTGTGTTTGGGCAAGACAACATCACCGAGCCGGCAATAAGAGCGCTCGAGGTGACAGGCCCATGGCTTGAGTTGAATGATGCGTTTCATGAAGTTGCCCCGCAAGTGTATGCCCGGCGTGACAACACAGATTGCTTTCTTGATTGCGGTGATGCTCTTGCACACCTTGGAGTGCAGCACCGAACGACGGTCAGGCAAGACAGCCTAGGCTGGAATGTGGCCGAGTTCAATCAGGATGTGACTTTGCTTGAGCAGCCAGAGGCTGAGTTCCAGCCCAGGCGAATCCACCAGACAATCACGATTGGTTCCGTTGGCAAAGTTGACATAGATGCTCTCTTCAATCGCAAGCCCAGGCATGTTCAGGCTGCGCCAGATGATGATGCCATGCTTGATGACGGGCTTCCAGCCCTCCCTGAGGAGTGTGCCGGTGATGTGGTTGATCAGGATGAAGTGCTGGCTGGCATCGACGAAATGCTTGGTGCAGAGGCTGAGGCAGCAACCGCTGCTCAGCAGAGCCAGCCAGGGCACATCGTTGTTGATGGCGTTGAGCTGCATGAAGGCTGCAACTTGAAGACAATCAGAGCTGCTTGCGAGGCTCTGGGCATAGGCAAGAGTGGAGGTAAAGCTACCCTTCTTGCGAGGATTGCCAGTCATCTTGATAAGCAGCGACTTCTTGAAAAGCACCAAGTTGAGTACGACGCCACAGCCAAACAGCAACAGCCGAGAGAGCAAAGACCAGTCGAAACGCCAACACCAGAACAAGTACGACTACATTCACTGTCACACATCCCGTTTGCACCCTGGTGTGAACATTGCTTGAAATTCCAGGCGAGAGAGGATAGGCATTCCAAATCGCGTCCCGAGACGCGTGAATGCAGTGTTTGTTCATTCGACTATTGCTTCACAGAGCGGCCCACTGGTGAGCGCGGCCAGAAACTCATCTGCCTTGTGGCCAAGGACAGCCACACGGGAGCTGCCATCGCAATTCCTACCCCGGCCAAAGGGGGAGCAGTGCCTTTTAGATTCCTCGTCGCAGAACTTTGCAAGTTCATCAACTTCTGCGGCCATTCCGAGATTGCTTTGAGGTCAGATGGCGAAGCCACGTGTCGTGCTCTGCAGCAAGGGGTGAAGGACTTGAGAACCAAACTGAAGCTTGTTACACACCTCGAGCAAACTGAGAAGGGAAATCATCAAGGAAATCCAGCAGAACAGGCAGTGGACCAGCTACGGCAATTGACCGGGACTCTCTTGTCGCAGGTCGAGGAAGCAACCGGCAAGCAGGTTGCAACGATGTCCCCGTTGCATGGTTGGTGCTGGCGCCACGCTGGATGGCTGCAGATGCGCTACTCGCGCACAGGCGCAGCAAGCCCTTTTGAGGTGATAACAGGCAGGCCATACCTTGGAAAGATTGTCAATTTTTCTGAAGTAGTTTATGCCAGGGTTAAGTCTTCACTTAAGGGCAAAGCCAGGTGGATCAAAATGATGTGGTTAGGAAAACTGGCAGTGTCTGATTTGCATTTTGGTGTGACGCAAGGAGGTTTCTTGATTTCCATTCGTAGCGTGCGCAGGTTGCCCCAGCAGTACGATGCAAAATTTCTTGAAAGCCTTCGTGACCAACCGTGGTCACAGGCCAGCTTCCTGGCGGGGCAAAGCGGCCAAACCCGGCTGCAGAAAACCTTTCAGGATCCGTCTGATCAGACAGCCGAGGAGGCACCGGCGCCAGAAGTTGTTGAAGATGAGGGTCCGCAGACCATGCCGTATCCGGGGCATGTGGTACCGGATGATACTTTGTTGTCCGACCTTGCGCCGCCGCCACCGTTGCTGCGAACGCCAGAGCCGCCTACTCCTTCCAATCCCAGTGCCGTGACACCGGCCCACATGTTGCCCTCCTTGACGCCCGTGCTGCCTGAGACAGCATCACCCTTGCCAATGTTGGTCGAGCCGAGTGCAAGCGCTGGCGGGGATGAACCCACAGCAGCTGGCGGGGATAGTGCACCAACGGCTGGAAGTTCCGGCGGGGATAGTGCACCAACGGCTGGAAGTTCCACCGAAGGCCTTCCTTCTAGTGGCACCGTCAGAGCGAGGCCAGCAGATGCGCCAGCTGATGCACCCGTGCCATCACGCACGAAGCGGCTGCGCCTTGATGCTGTTCAGACAGATGCAAGCGGCAATCATTTGTTTCATCAGGATGAAGATGTCACTCTAGAGGGAGAAGCAGCTGAAGAATTTCTTGATTGTGGTGAATCAGCAGATGGAGTTGAGTATGAACCCGAAGCAGCCCCTGAAATACCTTCTTGCTTGATCAAACCATTTTCTGAAAGCGAGCCGGCATGCAGCCCAGCTGAACTTGATGAGATTGACCAAGTGGCAGACCAGTTTGAGTTTGACAGACTTGTGCAGCTCGGAGTCATGACCGAGGTAGCTGCTAAGCTTGATGGGCATCGCATGCTGACGACCAAGAGCGTCAGAACTTGGCGGCCGAAAGTGCTCGCTGGGCAGAAGGTGTGGCTGCGTAGGTCGAGGCTGGTTGCTCGGGAGTATGCACATCTTGATCCAGAGAGGTCAGGTCTGTTTTGTCCCACGACGAGCCAGATAATGTTGCGTGTGATCCCGGCACTGTTCCTGCGCCGTCGGGATGCTGGCTGGTCATTGCTCAGCCTAGATGTGTCTGATGCGTTTTTGCAGTGCGATCAACAGCATGCAACCTTGACCCGTATAGGCAATAAGTGGTTTAAGCTTTTGAGGATGCTGCCAGGGCAGAGGGATGGAAGCGTCACGTGGTACAATGATTTTACAAGTGAGATGAAAAGCGCTGTTGGCGTTGAATTGCTTCCAGAGAGCCCAGCACTGTTTAGACTCCCGGCGTCAGCCGGAGGAGGCTATGTGCATGTCGATGACATGCTGTGCGGCGGTGTGGCTGCCCTCCTTGGGCGCTTGGGGTCAGCTTTCTGGAGCGTCGGCATTTGCTTGTGAGCCCGGAGCTACTCGTGATTGAGCCGAATGTTAAGTACATCGACAAACTGCTTGAAGTCACAGGAATGTCTCGAGGGAGCCATCGATCTAAAGGAACCCCGTTTCCCGGGGTGTTGCCCACTGAACAGGGCACCGACAAACCTCTTGACAGTGCCACTGCAACCCGATTTCGTTCCGCAGTCGGCATAATTACTGATGTACATGAGCTTGTCAGTTCGGGATCAGGTACTTATCAACATATGCCCATGCACCTACCGAGGGCGCTTGGAAGCTGCTCAGACACTTGACAAGTTACATCAGCGTGCACCGTGCACACTGCATCGGGCTGTCGGAGCCTCAGCTTGGCAAAGGCCTCATCCAGGACAGATCCAGCACCGAAAACACTTCTCTTCTTGAAGTTCTATCGGACTCTGATTAGAGCGGTTGTGAACGGACGAGAAAGTCAGTGAGTTCTTGTGCCATTCTTCGGGATAACATGTTGCTGTATTCTTACAGCAAGACGCAGAAAGTAGTGTTTTTGTTGTCGGTAGAAGCAAAGCTTTATTCCTTGATTTCAGCAGCGGCCGACGGACTGTTCCTGTTTGCTTGCGTACGATTCCTTGTCTCCGAGGTCACATTTCGTCACGTCTGTTCAGTTGACATGGCAGCGCGATCATTGGCGTGCCGACAGAAGTCGGAAAGTTCAGACATGTGTCCGGCGTTGTGGTTGCAGCAGCTTACGAAAAGATGATAGTCTTAAGGTCAGTCCAGCACGAGGTGGTCTTGCACGTCTTGCAGAGTTTTTTTTAACCTTAGCGGGCGCAACGTTTAAAGCGGCAACAACTGCCACTGCAAAGTGGCCAGTTAAAACGCAGCTCACAAGCTCCAACACATCACGCAAAAAATGTAAATTTTCAAAAGCAACATTATTGTTGCAAAATCGCGCACTGAAAAAATCCGTACATGAACCATTTAAGAATTTGCTTAACCATGCACAGTCCAAACAAACTCTTCAGTTACACTGTCCAGCAAGAATGCTTCGCTTCCATGTAAAAAGCAGAGGCTGCGTGCAGCACACAACAAATTCCATTTTACAACACTGCTGAACAGTCTTGTGAAACCTGAACATCGGTTAAGGATGAAAACCAGGAGAAATTAGGTAGGAAACACGCGCGGGGAATCAGTTCATGTGAGAGTTCAGGCCAGGTATGTTGCCTGCGCGCGCGCGACCTTCTCCGAAGCAGCCCGACAAGGCATTTAGAGTCTTTTGGAGGCCGCACTCCGAGTCAAGATCTCAAGACAAATGCAACGTATCGTTGCCTTAGCATGTAGGACTTGTAAAGATTTGTCTAACGTTAAGATAAAAAGACTTTAAATGCCTCGTCGGGCTGCTTCGGAGAGGCCGCGCGCGTTCTCGAGGCGCGGCCTCCGGAAGATTCTACATGCCTCGTCGGGCTATTTCGGCGGAGGCCGCACGCTGTGACCGCTGATGCGACAAACTTGATTCTTGAAATGTGTGCTACGGCAGTGCTCTTCGAAAGACTTCAAACCTTCGTCCACGAGTGCAATCCTAAACTAAGTGTACTTGTCTGAGCAACGAAGAATCAAAGTACAGAAATCCATGCCAAGGCCATAAGTGTCTGTAGGCGGGTGTTTACGATTTTCTCCAGTTAGCAAATTGCATTTGTGATTGTTGCTTTATTTATTTGTGCATTTATTTTTACTTAAGCATGCAAACGACATGTCAACAACCGCAGACGTTCTTTCGAAGTGACAAAAGATTTTTAGTTTCCAGGTTCAGATAAGCTGGAAACATGGGTGTCGGCACCATAACTCAGAACTCTAGTTTTGGCTGTTGCGAACTTCAAGTTCTCATCTGCACGAGCTCACGTTGACATTTTGTTTTACCCAGCTGGTGCGGACAAGCCTCGCTCGCACAGACGGCCACGGCGAAACACATTTGTCAAACGTTTTCATCTTTGGGTTGAGTGCGAAGTTCTTAGTTGTGAGTGCGCTCGCATCCCTAGTCCGCCCTACGTGTGTAAGGTTCGTCGAGCCGCTCTAATTTTTGCCCTCCCCGCAACCTCATCACGAACCCTTCCTACTTTCGTTAGTGCCATTTGTAATCAGTATTATGCTATCGCCAGTACCACTCTTCATCTCTCTTTCTATATATGTATAAATGCATTTTGATGTCTTGTTATTAAATGCTTCTCTGATTATTGTGATTGTTTTCGGTATTGCTACAATCACCATTGTTATGAATACGCGAACCTGTGCGAATGATGCGATGTGACTGAGTTGCTTCCCTGAGCCTGAGCCTTTCAGCTGCCACTTGTGCCCCCATTGCGACGTTGCAGCTTGTCGCTGCTTGTGACACAACGATGCCATGAACGCCTGCACAACTCTTGTTTCAGCGCGAGCAGGTTGGCAGCTTTGGTTCCTCACATTTTCGCTTTGGGTTGCCTGATATCAAAACCAGGATTCAGGGTTGTTCTCATGACTTTTGCAGCAACGGAAGCAGAGTAGATATTGGTAGCCATGCGATCAGGGGAGGCCATCTTCCGCGTGATTTTGCTCGTTCCCATTCTGGAGTGGCTGTTGTGCAATCCCAGCCGAGCTTGGGTGAAGGGGCCCTGTGCCACGCAAGTACGTGTCTCAGACAGGCTTCCGTTGCGAGCGCAAGGAGTGTTCAACGATGGGGAAGTGTCAGCGTTCAAACAGGAGCAACTTGTTCCTGTGGAAGCAGCATGGCGAGAACTCCTGACGTACATCATCGTGGAAAATCAGCGCACTGCAATGATACGTGCCCCGCCGAGGTCCGGAAAAAGCTTCCTTGGAATCCTCGGTGCTCGCGAAGTTCCAGCAGGAATGTGGGGGCCGGTCGAATTGCGATACTGCGCCAACTTCAACCCTGGAGTGCTTGACATACTCATTCGTAGTGGTAACTTCAAGAGCGTGGCAGAGATGGCGAAAGACTCTGCTGAATCTGGCTTGGATTGCGACAGAGCTACTGTAGTGTACTATTTTGATGAGGCACACGAGCTACCGGCGGAGATCATCAGCTCCTTCCTCAAAAATGGTGAAGACAATGGTTATGCAATCTTTGCAACGGCTGGCAGGGCCACGCCAGCGAGGAGCTTCATTACGCCACCAGAGCTGGTAGCCAAGACCTTATTCTTTCGGTCCCCAGCACCGAAGGAAGCCATGAAGGAGTGGCTGGCAGAGCGTTTGCAAAAGCTTGGGCTGGACAGTCACACAGCGACGGCCAGCGCAGACCTTCTTCTCAACAGTGCTGCAGGCAACATTGGCGTTGTGACGTTCTTTGCAGTGCAGACAGAACAGAAGCTACGAGGCGACAAAAGCCTTCGATCAATCCGTGAGATCCTGTCCAATCTAGCATCAGAGTTCACGGACTTGTACATTCGGATCTTTGGAGCCGCGAATGGCAAACCAGACGACACCCAGGCAGAACTAATCTCGGCGATGCGATGCACGGGATTGTTGATGAGAACGACTCCTGCGGGTGAGGCTCTTCCATTGTGGGACCCCAGCATCCCCTCGCACAGGTATGGCTTGTCCAATGCGTATTACGCGGTTTGTCCACCTGAAGACCAGGATGATTGTCTAGCACGGACATCTGCAGCGGAAGCCATTTCCTTTGCGCACCCCCTCCAGCCAGAAATTTATGCAGACAAGTTCAAGTATGCGTGGGCTGATATTGCTCATGAGAAGCGATGGCTGACAAATTTCAGCCGTGACCATTCTGAACCAGCAGGCACTCCAAGAAACGTCGTTGACCTGGTTCTAGCATGGCTCTCCCATGTACCGACCAAGGCCCTCTTGTCCATTCATGGCGGAAACAACGTAGATGCTCCTGAATGGAGTCTGCAGGTTTCCCTCTACGAATTCTGCAGAGACAACCTCAGTCTGCAGAATGTGCAGCGAGAGGCATCATCGAGTGGAGGGAAGCTGGATGTGTACATTGACGGCAGCATGGGTGTTGAGCTGCTCATCCGACCAAGCAGCAGCAACAAGATGACCACCCAGTCAGTTTTGGGCAACGCCGCAATGCAAGATTCTTTGCTTGAGCATGCCAGTCGAGGCGATAAAAGGTACAAGGACTTGGCTGAACAGTGCAAGCTCGGTTACATCACCCTCCTGGTGACAACCTTGACTCAAAGCACCGCAGACAAAGAGTGGCAGCACTTCCAAACTCTCTCATCCACAAAATTAGCAGGTCTCGGCTATCCTGTATTGGTTGCCGCTGCCAACTTCGGATGGGCCAGGTGGGACGTGTTTCTGCATCGCCCCCGCCACGACCCAATTCGGCTTTCCATCCCTCGCCAGCGGCTCATGCTTAAGCTGGTTGACGACAAACCTGTCAGCGCCAGACGCTACTACCGCAAGCCCCAAGAGGTCTGGGTGCAGGAGCTGCAGGTCAATGGCGATGTGCATACCCTGGTCGGCGAGGTTTTGCTGATCGAGTCTGCCCCGAATCTTGTTGCTCAGCTCGCCAGCCGGATCAAAGCCGTGGAAGAACTTTCCTGCCGTCTGTCAAAGCTAGCGATCTACCGCCTCGACTGGCAGGGCGAGTGGAAGAAGGAAGCGGCAGACCAGGTTCTGTTCGAGAACACAAGGAACAGTCCGTACGGCTTCCGCCAGTTGCCCTAGCTGCACGAGCTCACGTTGACATTTTGTTTTACCCAGCTGGTGCGGACAAGCCTCGCTCGCACAGACGGCCACGGCGAAACACATTTGTCAAACGTTTTGTTTTACCGGAATTTGTGCGAAGCCAAAGCAACCTCTTCAGTCCTCGGCGCAGAAATTCACTTGCTAGTCTTCGTGAGTCGATCTGTGGCATGCTGACTGCGGTGCATGGGGTATCTGGTGTGACTGCATTCCGAGGTTCTTTATCCATGCCAGAACAGACGGCTGCTCCGCTTAAAGCGTTAGCGGCCTGGTGATGGCAAAGCTCGGGATAAAACTGTGCAAGTCTAACCTAACCGTGAGCCATCTTTGGAGTTGAGTGTTTGAGCTGTGCCTTCCCAGGTTGTACAGTGCAGACTCTGGCCGACCAGCCTCAAGAAATTGCCCCTTGAGGTCCTCGGCTTGCGAAGCTCTTAGTTGTGAGTGCGCTTGATGACACGCCCAGGTCCCTCCGACAACTTCCAGGCTCGCGTGGGTGGCCCGAAAAGCTTGAGGTATGAGGGTTGAAGCAGCTTTTTGTAAAGGTTCTGCGCGTGCATTCAAGCCTTTAAGGGAGTAGGTTCGGTCTCCTAAATTCTAATTCTAATCCTTGAAAGGCTTAAGGCGTGGGATTGAGGGAGCTCCAAGCAAACACTCTGTGCGTGCCCTGCTATACCCATTGGACCCAATATGGTGAACATTTTTACATTTCGAAAGCTGCAGCTTGGGCTGGTATCTTCCACCTTTCTTGAGCTTTGGTTCCTTAGCAGCTTCAAGCTGGCTTTCGAAGAACGGCATCGCACGTTTCTACTTTCTGTCCAGCGATGAGCTGCTGGAAATCTTGTCGCAGTGCAAGCAAAGGGGAGGGCAGTGTGAAGCTTGTCTAACCAAAACACTTACAGAGAATACTCATATGGAGCAACAGTACGAAAAGACACCTTCACATCACATTGCTCCACACTAAACCCTGAACTAAACCCTAAACGAACCCATGAAGAATCTGCATTGATCCGCATCCGAAGGAGCCCAAAAACTTTGGCAGTACTGGCCGGAAGCCGGGGCGTTGGGCGCCTACAGCCTCAGAGCTAGAGCTCCACAGCTTGTAAGGTTACCTCTATTACTACATTGGGATAGGGTTTAGGGTTCAGGGTTTAGGTTATAATGTAGGGGTATGTAAGGGGTGTATAGGGGGAACATTAAGGGTTTTTGGGGGGATATCGAAGGTATATTTGGCCTCATGATTATGGGGAATAACCAAGTATTGTTGGCATAAACCCAATAGTTATTGGGCTAAATAGGCCCCAGGTAGACGTTAATATCTGGGAGTTCATCACTAGCATGAGCTTGGACCTGGCATGAGATCATTGCTGTCATGAAAAGTGGTAGTATTGACAAAGACCCATGTAGTCAAGACGGCTTGACGGTTGCGTCGTGCGTTTGAAGTATTGTAAATTTTGTGGACTCGTAGGAGTCTGCGACGGCCTCAGCAAGCAGCAAAGAATATCCAAGGGCTGCACATTCTACAAAAAATGCCCTTACTCAATAATAGTGAAGCTAAAGATCCCGCTATACTATACCTTCAATCTACCCTCAGTGTACCCTCAATATACACCCTCTACAGTCCTTGTGTGTGCCGTGGCTCAGCCAAGTGCCGGCCTCAGTTCGCGGGTTGAGGGTTTAGGGTTCAGGCTTTAGGGTTTGGGATTACCATAAACCCTAAACCCTAAACCCTAAAACCTAAACTCCCTAAACCCTAAACTATACGGGGGTTTAGGGTTCAGGGGCTTTAGGGTTTAGGGTTTAGGGGCCTTAGGTTGTAGGGTTTAGGGTTTAGGGGCCAGGCTTCTGCACACCAAGCCCCTAACCTGAGTTCTTGTTAAGGAACTTACTTGGAGGATCAGGGGACTTAGTATGTTAGGTTATACGTACCTTTGTTGGGGTTTATAAGGACTCATAAGTATACTTACTTTATTTATAACCCTGATCCTTTAAGTAGTACGAACTACCACGAGAGGGATCAAAAGCAAATAATGGGGCTTCCATGTTATGAGAACTTAGATTAAACTCTTGAACGCAACGCAGCAACCCCCAAACCCGAAATCCAGGGACCCTAGCGTAACACACAAAGCTTGAACCATTTCGGCTTGTGTGTTGGGGCTCCTGGTTCGACTATTGTTTGGTTCCCGTGTTTTTTTGTTCGGGATTTGTTCGGCGGAGGGTTTCGAAGCGCCTCAGTACTGGTTTGAAAATGGGGTCTTTGGCCTACCCTGATACTTAGAGGAGGGTTCAGTTCTTGTTTAGGGGATTTAGGGGCATAAGTTCTATACTATGTAGATGCGTGCACCTCCGAAGTTCGTTTGCTAAGGGAGGGTACTCCACATGTCGTACCCCGTTCCAGCAGGTCCAACTAAGCATATTGGGTCAATCTGCTTGCACGAAGATGTTGAGTCCACAGATTCTGTCAGCGCTAAGCCTGTCAGACAACCCTAGCCCTAAACCAAAACCCTGGAACCCTAAACCCTCAGCCAGCAGTGTTACACACGAGACATAAGGTTCCCGAAGCACCCATGGCTATGCGAAACCTTGAAACGCTTCAACATGAAGCACTAGCCCCAACATTGACCCTCCATAATGGGATGCACGACGTCCCGAAACTAAAACCCTACAAGCCCTACATCCTACTTGTAACGCCTAAACCCGAAACCCCTGTCCCAAGCCCTAGACCACCAAACAATGTTCGCCTCCAGAACACAACGAGCCCCAATGTGGACATGAAATAGTAGGATCTCTAAAGCAACTCGCAACCCTAAGCTCCACAAAGCCTCTCTGAAAGCCTGATTGCTCCCTAAACTTTCCCTAAACCACCAAAGCTGTTCACCTCCAGAACATAACGGAG
>CAJNDV010003021.1:0-11595 GCA_905221635.1 Symbiodinium sp. CCMP2456
CTGCAAAGACTCAACGTCAGCCAAGGCGAGTGAGAAAAGGAAGGGTGCGCCGCTCTACATTGTGTACAATTGCGCGTGTGAGTTCTGCATTGGCAATACCACAACTATATCAACAACACGCTCGGTGAGGTGAGCATCTACAACATATCATCAATACCAAACCCTCATGCATGGACAACCATGATTATGATAATGACTACCAGAATGCTGCCGGCCTGCGCCGATGATGATGACGAGCGGAGAGCGATGTCTAGAATGGGTTTGTAAATGCGGCGCATGCCCAGGCTTTGGCTCCAGCTCCTGTCGGTCCATCTGCTCACACATGCGTGATCGTTTGGACAGAAAGATGGAACCAAGTTAGGTTACATGCTTCGAGGCATTTTCCTTAGGCTTTAGCAATTGCAGTTAGTGATAGAGGTGAGACATTGCAAGCTTCAAGCATGGAGGAGCCTGGTGCCATGGCTGAGAGCGTGAGCCGGGGTGATCAGAATCAGGAGTTTCTAGAGATCGTGAAGCTCGAATTCAGGCAGCTGCGTGAGCAGCTGGTGGATCATGTTTGCCGAGAGGTGCAGGAGTTCCTGAACTCCAAGAACGGTGGCCACGGTCCACTGCATGATCGGCATGAGCAGCATCTGCAAGTTTTGCCGTTGCCTACGGATGGCACGGCCAGTGCAGAATCGTGCAAGCGGTTTAATCGTTCTGAATGCTCCGAGACCTCGTCAGAACAAGCTCCAGAAATTCCGGAAGAGGGCAGCGACTGGCTGTATCGTCCAGGGAAGGCTTTTGCTCCCAGCCGGATGCTAAAGAAGATCGGAGAGGATGATATGATAAAGCGCACCTCGAGCTTTGGTGGCCTGATCACCTTGAAGCGTCGCTTCTCAGGGCAAGCTTTCGAGCAGCCACTCTGGGACGAAGGATCCAAGCGCTTTGTCAAGGACCTCTCGCAACACTCGCACCACAGCCACAAAAACGCCACCTTGCGTAGTGCAGGCATGCAGGCGCTCCCATCTGTGCCCGACGTTCCCAATGTTCCCGCTCCAGCTCTCGAAGTGGAGCCCCCAATCGACGAGGTGGAAGAAGCGCCCTCCCTTCATTTATGATGCTTCAGATGAGTAGGATCGCAGATAGCCTGAGCCTGTTTTAGGAATGTGTCTCAAGGCCAGGAAATTCGAGGTGGTTCGTAGGCTGTCCGATGTCTATACTAAGGAGGAGGCTTGTCCGGCGAAGACAGAGACAGTGGATCGCACGGAGACAATCCAAGCTTTTCAGTCGAAAACTGCCATCATGTCTCCATCTCGTACCTCCGGCCCATCTGGCTTGGACAAGGTCTTCTCGTTCCAGCGTCATTCCTCCGTTGAGTTCGGATTCCGAGAGTCTCTCCTGCAGAGGCTGGCTTGGAGAGTTGTGACTAACATGGTTTTCGAGTCCACGTCAATGTTCATGCTGATTGCCAATTCAATAGCAATAGGAATACAGACGGATTACGTAGCTTCCAACATGGTGAGCACAGTGCCTGCGTATTTGAGAGCTTTGGACCTCGTCTTCTGTATATTCTTTGCTCTGGAGCTTTCAGTCCGGCTTACGGCCTTCGGAAGGCGATTTTTCAGCATGACTGGATGTGGCTGGAATGTTTTGGATTTGATCTTGGTGAGTTCTCAAGTTGCCGAAGAGATTCTCTTGGCTGTTGCTATGCACACTGGAGGCGGCACGGTTCAATACAACACAGAAATGATGCGTATTGTTCGCATCCTGCGGGCGATCAAGGTTGTGCGACTTGTTGGTGCAGTTCGTTTTGCTCAGGATTTGCAACTTCTGATCAATTGCCTCTTCCTCTCTTTGAAGCAATTCCTGTGGTCGGCCCTCTTATTGCTGTTGGCCATCTATGTGGTGGCAATATACATCACGCAGGCCGCCACTGCCTACCGGCTTGAGAATGCTGAAAGCCCGCACGACAGTGCCAGCCAGCAGGACAAAATGACCAAATGGTGGGGCTCCATGCCCCAAAGCGTCTTGTCTCTCTTCCAAGGTGTTACAGGCGGCGTGGACTGGCATGAGATTGCTGACCCGCTCATCATCGGCATCAGCCCCTGGTTTGGCTTACTCTTCATTGTGTTCATGGCTTTTTGCATCTTGGCACTGCTGAATGTGATCACAGGCACTTTCGTCGAGACGATGAGCCAACAGGCGAAAGATCTAAAGTTGAGGAACCGTGTGCTTCAAGCACGCCGGCTCTTCTGCGAGATCGATCTGGACGGCTCAGGGTTCATCAGCCCCGAGGAAATTGTGGACCACACATCGAACCCGGCGGTGCAACTTGGTTGCCAGTCCTCAAGATTTGCCTTTGTGCATGTGTCTGTGTGTGTTCTTTGTTTCGTTTTTGGTTGGAGCGGGGTCGGCGTCGTGGGCTTGGATGCGGCTTCCTTATGCATAGAAACTTGGGAGAGGCAAGAGTTCTTCGAGTCCATCGACGTCCATCCGTCGGAAGCGCATAGGCTTCTTGAAGTCATCGACATTGATGGCAACGGCAAGATCAACTTCGAGGAGTTCCTGGAAGCCTCCATGCGTTTGAATGGAGCTGCCAGATCATCTGACTTAATCTTATTGGCACGCGAGATGAAGCGTTTTCATGCATCCCAGCTAAAGTATTTGAGCGATCTGAAGAGCACGCTTCTTACCCTGCGGCCTACCCTGACGTGACAGGCTGTCTGGGTCCACTACAGACTCCCGAATGGGATTCACAATGTGTAACATCTTTTCCCGCAGTCGCGGCAGTTTAAGACTCCTCGACTGCGTGCAGCTCCAAGCGGGCCAAGCAAAATCTGGTGCTTGCGACACACCGTCCGAATGTGTCCGAATCGGAATCCACAAGCGTCCCGACTGACTGAGAGAATTGGCTTTGAAGGCCACTGTGTAACGCGTCCCGGTCAGACCTGCGTCAGCATGCCAGGGTCAGTCTCGTCTCTTCGGTTGTGCCGGTCGCTAACCGCTTGAGGATTGGGTAAACATTGGAAGCCCATTAAAAAGACTATTCTGACTATTCTGTGTTCATGAAGCCCCTACACTGTCGATAACCTTCGAACGAAACCGTTGTTTTCAAGGCTCTGTTGCCTGCTCTGCCTGCGTTGGTTTGGGCGGCACTCTCACAGATTCACACACGTCCTGACATGGACCATCCGAAATCCTTGTTCAAAATCCTCTTGGAAATCCCTGGAAGCTGGCAGCACTGGTCGTTTATTATCTGCGTTGCCGCGTAGGCAACGACTGTCCGAGCTGTTTTTTCCCAGTGCGTTTATGAAACATCCTCGGACATGTATGGGACCACCCCCAAGTGCATGTGTTGCAGTTGCAGGTGTTGCGAAACAGAGCTAGGAAACTTCAGGAGGTCTTGCACTCAACACTTCCAGGACCTCGGGGGGTTTGCAAAGGAGGAAAGACCTTAGCTTCCCGTGTGCTGAGCTGTTGATGAAGTTTACATTCCATTCTTCGAGCTCGATCCCTCGCCTGTTCCCAGCTGGATTGGCAAGCTGGCCCCTACACTCGCTGCACTTGCCATCACTTGCCTTTGCTGCCGCCCTTGCCCAAGTCTGCTCCCTGGCGCCACTAATGTCGATGGCAAGCCCCTTCCCTGTGACCTACTCGCAAAACCATCCTCCTCTTCCGCAGCCTCCTTTCGCCAGCTGCATGCCCTTGCTACTTCCTGTGCGCAGGTGTATTGTGACCGCTTACAGCGACGAACACTGGGACGGCGTGGAACGTTCACAAAGGTGCGAATGAAGAAGCTACCCGCCTGCGAAGCACGAAGGCAGCCAGGTGCACCACATCAGAGTTGTCCGTGCCCAACTCGTGCGCTGGCCACGTGCACAATCCCTGTTTCGCCTTTGTTTATCGAGGACGTAACAAGACGGCAACCGGCTGCACCTAACAAAACAGCAAGTCCGTCGGCGGGATACAAACTTGTCATGTACCTCGGCGAGGTAAGATAGCACACGGACCCGAATTGGTTCAAAGCACCGGGGCGATTGAAGCGTAGCTCGTATGGTGCCGCAGCACCACCAGCACCGGCAAAACAACAAAAAACATTTCAGAAGCCGTGCAGTGAAGTGGAAACGCTTGGCATTGTGCTCGTAAAGAACATTGTGTCGAATTCAAACCTCAAGGAGCTTTGCAACAGACTCACCATGAAACTCACTACCTTTGTCCGTCCGGACTGCCGAATCCTAAGGGAGAAACCAGTCACGGAAGCAAAATCTGCCCAGTTCAAAGTTCAGATGCACAAGGTCGAGGAACTCAAAACGGCAGAGCGCTGCTTCCCTTCCTCCTCCCTGAAGCCAACGAGACCATTGATCAGGAAACACATGAAATTTACTGGAAGCAGCAAGATCGCACACGATGGTTGGACGATATATGTTTTGCACTCGCGATTCGGATGAGATCCGAACGCTCAGGCAAATCCGAAATCCAATGATCCACGTCGAGTACTGACGGGTTTTGTTGGACACACAATGTTTTTCCCATGGATGAGTTAATAGTTTTTCCGTTAACACACGTTTTGATGTTTTAAAACAGTTGTTTTGATCTCTTAAAACAGTTTTTGTTGATGCCTCACCCCGGGGACTATTGTGCCAATCGGAACGGGATCCACTTCCGGTTGATGCCGGGTGTGTTTGTGCCACTGAGATCGTTCGCATTGGCAAACAGTTAACACGCACCAAAGCTTCCGGTGTTGATGTAGTAGCCGCGGAGTTCCGGCAGCACTTCTTCCAAACATGCTCTTGCTTGCAGCCATGGTGCAGACCTTGGCAATTATGTGTGGACTTTGTGAAGCTTGGCACCGATGCCACGATCCGTGCTATTACTGGCACGGGCAAAGGCTGGGAGTTGTGCCGCTTGCGGCTCCTTCGCTTGGCGCAGGCCCTGCAAAAGGAGTTCCGCCGTCGTTTGCCCAACTGCCGTGGCCAGTGCCCCCAACTCGCAAACTCCACCGACTTCCAAGCAACAAACCCCAATGCGGCAACTGTCAGTCGTAAGGCGCGCCCAGCACGTGCACCACTGCTGCGTGCGCCGCAGCCTCACGACACGCTGTGGAGACGGTGCCGTGTCAGGGAGCTGTTGCTCTCTCGGCGCCGAGCTGCCTCCGAGGTCAAGGCTACACCACAGTGGGATGCGCTCCCGGCTCCCCCCCCGGGCTGCCTGCCACATAGACGAAGCTGGTGACCACTTGCGGGGTTGGCAGATGCTGGCAGCGCCCCGCCGCCGAAGCCTGTGATGAGCGCGCGCTTGAGACGCAGTTTGCAAACCCTTCACCTGCGTCCCAAGCGCTGCTGCTGTCGCAGGCTGGTCCACGTGCCAGCTGCTGGCAGCAGCTGTGTGTCATGCCGACACATGCGGACGTCACCATTCCCAGTGACCTCTTCCGAGTGATGTTTTTGCGCCGCGTTCGCTTCCCACTCCCGATCGAAACTGTCTGCAATGGGCTGCCACGTTGGCAAGGACATCAGCTCGCGGTTGACGCCATTCTCGTCAGCCCAGGCCGTCGTGAGGGAGCCCCGGAACGGCCCCCCTACCCGGAGCTCAGCATTGGGGGCCGCTGGGCGCCTGAAGCCGCCAACTTCGTTCGCGCTTGCTTGCACGTGCGCGCGCTGCAAGTGTGCCTGCCACCCCTCGGCCGGCCAAGATGTGCTATTTTAACAGCTCTGTAAGGCGTCTCTCTGCACGGGGACCGCGCGTGCTGAGACGGTTGCAAAGAGGTGCGTTAAACAATGTTGCGCAGCTGCAGTACACGCAACATCAAGTACGGCATCGGTCCACTCAGAATCACAGCTTTCTGACACAAGCGTCAGCAGGACCGTCAGCACTAATTCATTGGTCATTTCACACACTTCAGCGGCATGACGCATGCCGGCCAGAAAGGAAATGTTGTTGGCAATTTCATGAGCACGGTTGGTAGTGCGGAGGTGCAAAAACAACGTGATTGACCAGTGCAAAACAGACAAGGTCTGACACCGTGGCTGTTGTGGCGAGCGCTTCACTCGTGACCGAACGGGTGATGCCCACAGCGGGTTAATCCCCAGTAGCGAGCGCGTGCAGGGGACACGTGCCGGCCATGAACCATTGGGTACAGGTTGGCATTTGCCCATGAAGATTCAATGCCGCGGACCACTACTGACTACCACGCATTGGCATGCGAAACTAAAACGGTACGCACATGGCGCAACCAGGTTCGGACGACAAAATGGTTAGCACCACGCTAGCACCAGGTTCTACATCCAATGGGAAACACCCAAGTGAACGAACAGATTTCCAACACTCTGAACCAGGACATTCACTGGCAATACGTGCCACCTCGGCAGCTATGCCTCGGCCTAGGATGGAAAGCAGGCGTGCCCATGACATCCCATGACGGCGCAGCACTAAGCAAGCGGGAGTTTACGGGCATCAAGCCAACCAAGCTAACCCTGAACAGCCTGCGTAGCTGCTACCGCGCCCAGCTGCATAATCGGCTATGTTTGAGGGGGCGCAGCAGCAACCATTGTTGCTGTACGTCCAGCAGGTCTATGCAACACAAAGTGTCCACACGTGGGTCGACGCCCAACGGCGTAGCCATGACATTTTGCAAAGTCAGGGCGGCGAACGCGCTGCGACACAGTAGCGTCCTCGTCCTCGCTCTCGGCCTCGAGCTTGGCCCCTTGGCCCGGGCACTGCGCTAGAGCGTCGTCGACCGATGATCCCGTGGCGGCATCCGGAGCGGGTGCCCGATACTGTGCGATGCTGTGCCGAATGCGCGTGACTCTGCCGGCGCAAAGCTGCGGGTGCAGCAGCGACGGCAGAGCCAGGTTGTGGAGGCAAGCCTTGGGCTTCGAAGGGTTGAGCACGCAAGGCTTCTGTGAGGCGAGCCGGAATGGTTACCGCCGCCGGACCGATGGGGAGAGTTCGCCCAAAGCCAATCGCGCGAGCAACGGACGTGACATGACCTTCTTGTGCTCCAGCCCACGGCCGGAATCGCTGCAGCGAGCGAGAGGAGAACCAGTGGCGCGAAGGCAAGGGCCGCATGCTGCGTGACTTCGTTGACAGGGATGAAGGGGCATGCTCGCAGCGCATCGGCTGCTGCAGGAAAACATTCATGCGTAGCGTTTTGCCTCTGCCAGCGGCAGATACTCGGGGGAGGCTTTTTGTGAGGTCGTTGCGTTTCGGTGTGTCCATGGGGAGGGGGCTTTCAAGATGCGGCGTTCGTTTGCCACTTTCGGGTGTGAAAGGCGATGCGTTTCGTAGTTTGCCAGCGCTACACTTGGTGGGGACGATTCTTGATATTCTTGGCTAGATTGTTGCGGTCAGCGTTTAGTTGGGCATTCGTGATCGATGTAAGAAATAACAGTACGAATGGTCGCTTTATGTCGCATCGTTGGTTTGAAATACACATCGATGAGAGTCCACACTTGGGAAACCGTTTTCTGCTTTTGATATGTTGTGATGCCACTTGTCTCTCGCTTGTCAGCCTGGTGGGCTGCCTCCTTGCCGCCGACGTGCAGGGAAAGCATGGCCAAGGCAGCCCTGACCTGCAGTGGAGCGACGCCACGTTACTTCACGCCGGGCTTCGGGCCGCTTGCCCTCCCGTGGGGTTGGCTTTTGCTCGGCGTCCTCCCCGGCCTTCTCTCCCGGCGAGCTGCGAGCGCGATCGTCGCCTTGGCGAGCGGCCACCAATCGCCGCACACACCCCGTGGAGTTGGGAGGCCCTGATGCGCAAGCTTTTGACCCGCACACAGGACCCACACCGGCACGAGGTTTTGCGGTATCTTATGGAGGGCGGCGTTGCACGAGCTCTCCCAAGCGTCGGGGCGCACGTCGGCTTCTTTGCTGGCCCACCTCCTCGCCGAGGACACCATGGTCGCCGATGGCGCGGCCCTGGCGCCTCCGGCCCGGTCGACTCGACGACGGACGACCAGGCGGCACCAGCTTTCGCAAGGGTGACGCCGCATCCCTACCATGGCCGGCGAGTGGGGAAGCTGCCCACCCGGGCCCGCCCGACGCGCCCATGCCGCTGCAAGCGAGCATGTTCTGTTGCATGGGCCCCGATGGCTATTTTTTAGCGGCAGCGCAATCAGCGATGCAGTGTTACGCTGGAGCCGCGGCCGCGGCAGCTGCGGGGGCGTTGGCCGACGATGTGCGGGCCATGCACAATGCCACGGACCAAGCAAGGCGACTGCCTACGACACGACGGGGCCGTCGACACACTCGCCGGCGGAACGCACCATGCGACAGAGGCGAGGGTGGGGTGCCCGTTTGCCCAACGCATGGTGAGGCACCGGACACCAGCACGCGCGCTTCGGCAGGTGTGCCCGACACAGCCGCAGCGGCAGCTTGGGAGGGGCTGGACGAGGTCGATCTTGAGGCAGAGGTCCGCCATCCTGTGCCCACGCTGCAAGACGTGCCGTTCCTACGAGCCGCAGTGCGTGGCGCACTAGTGAAAGCGCTAACCCACCTACACGCGGCACTCCTGGCAGGTGAGGCTGAAGGCGCGGCCGCAAGTAGAGCCTGGAAACTCTTCTTGCTCACCCCGCGCATGCTGCTGGCACGCCCCGAACACCAGGGCGCGCAAGGCCGGGCGGTGCTCCTCGCTAGAGCGCAAGCGTCCCAGCGTGGGGAATGGCCCCAGCTGCTGGCCTTTCAGGAATGAGGGCTGAGCATCTGAAGTTGCTGCTGCAGGACCTGGAGGCACTGGATCTGCTCACAGAGGCGGCGACGTGCCTCGCGCAAGCCGATGTCCCTGCGGATATCGTCGCTGGATTGGCCATGGCGCGGCTGACGGCTCTGCGCAAACCCGCTGGCGGCGTGCGGGGCATCGCCACAGGCGACGTGATTCGCCGTCTGGTGTCGAGGACGCTCGCCCAAGAGTGGGCTCAGACATGCTCAGACCTTCGACCAGGCCACTCGACCGTACCAGTTCGTGCTTCAGGCCCGGGCAGGCACGGACGCCCTTGCCGCTTGCGCGCGTGCCGCGCTGTCCCTCCGCCCTGATGCCGTTCTCGTCTCGCTCGATGGCCGCAGTGCGTACGACTCCGTGTCCCGCACGGCCTTCCTGACGAAACTGCGCTAGGTGGCACCAGAACTGCTGCAGGCGAATACAAGGATGTGCCGCAGGGCGAAGGCTGCGAGCAAGGCGACACGCTCGCTCCAGCACTGTTCGCGCTCGGACAACACGAAGCCCTCTGCCGAGCGGCAGCTGCGATGCATCCCAACGATGCCCTCATGGCTTTCCTCGACGACCTCTATGTGGTCACAGTGCCCGAGCGCGGCCTTCGACAGCACTGCCGGAGCCGTCGCAGCCCACAGGGGCATCGCTTCCAACCTCGGCAAGACGCGGGTCTATGCGACTGAGGCAGGCCCCCCACCACCTGGCATATCGGAGCTGGGCGACGCGGTTTGGCGAGGCAACAAACCGGCAGCGGACAGAGGCGTCGTCGTCCTTGGCACGCCCATAGGCGGTTCCTGCAACAGTTGTTGGGCAGCTCGAAAAGTTCGCCGGCCCTTGGCGAGGCCCCTGCGTCGCGCGCGTGGAAGTTGTTCCTCCTCGCGCCGCGCATGCTTCTGGCTCGCACGCACCTCCACGGAGCACGTGGGCGCGACGAACTGCTGGCCCGCGCGGCGGCCTGCCGACGGGGTGAATGGGTGCAGCTGCTAGCCGCGGCACGGCGACCCAATACACAGCGTACGCGGGGTGACGTTGATGCTGGGGCTATGGCCGAGCGAAAACGTGAACAAGCGTGCGCCAAAGTGAGGAAAGGCGAGCGGCGAGCTTTCCAGGGCCCGCCATCTCCTCACCGCTGCCGAGCTTGCACCCGGCAACGAGGCCACCTGGCGTTTGCTGGCAGACCCCGCTCGCCGCCCTCCGCGACCGCGCACGGCAGTGCCGTCCGATGTTGCAGACTACCAGCCGAGTAGTCCCCTCCAGCTCGGCCCGACTGCCGTCGCAGCGGCCTTGCGGGATGCGAAGCGCGGGGGCGGCGGGGTTGACTGGTATGCGAGCTGAGCATATGAAAATCCTGCTCCATGACCAGCCAGCCCTGGAGCTCCTCGCTTACGCCGCTACCCGGCTGGCAAACGCACAACTGGGACCGCGGTCACTGTTCGAGAACAGGCACGCGAAAACAAAAAAAAAAAAAAGTGCCAGCAGACGTCGTTCCAGGACTGGCTTTAGCTCGCCTCACTGCTCTCAGCAAACCAGATGGTGGCGTGCGTGGCATAGCGACAGGCAACGTGTTCCGCCGCCTCGTGTCGCGTGCTTTGGCGAAGGGTTGGGCAGCAACTTTCGACAGAGCCACACGCCCTTACCAACTTGCATTGCAAACGCGAGCGGGCACGGATGCACTGGCGGCCCATGTCCGTGTGGCCCTGGACCAGGACCCAAACCAAGTGCTAGTGTCACTGGATGGGCGCAGCGCTTACGACAGCATCTCACGCGCATCGTTCCTGACTGCGCTGAAGAGGCTTTTCTACGGCCGTCCTTCCAGATACTGCTGGTGGGACGACCCGGGGCACTGCCGCGATATCGCCCAAGGAGAAGGGTGCGAACAAGGCGACCTGCTGGCTCCGGCGCTTTTCGCACTCGGCCAGCATGCGGCTTTGTGCCAGGCCTCGTCTGCATTCCACTCTTCCGAGCGATTCCTGGCGTTCCTCGACGACCTGTACATCCTGACCACACGGGAGCGTGCAAGTGAGGCTCGCGACACCGTGGTGCAGGCAGTGCAGGAAGGATGCGGCATCGCTTCCAACGAGGGCAAGACTCGGGTGTGCAGTCATGCCGCCCCCACCAGGAATCGCCGAGCTGGGCGCCGACGTTTGGCGGGGAAACAAGCCATCTTCCGAGTGCGGCCTCAAGGTCCTGGGCACACCAATCGGCCACCCAGATTTCATCGCATCATGGGCGGAAAACCGGATGCACACTGAACGCGAGCTTTTGAACCAATTGCCTCGCTTCCCTGACTTACAATGTGCGTGGCTCCTCCTCGCTATGTGTGCCTCGCCGCGGGCC
Source organism: Symbiodinium sp. CCMP2456 (assembly GCA_905221635.1). NCBI lineage: Eukaryota > Dinophyceae > Suessiales > Symbiodiniaceae > Symbiodinium > Symbiodinium sp. CCMP2456. Next base: position 11,027 of record CAJNDV010003021.1, read on the forward strand.
AACTGCGCGCTCCGCACGGTGCCGCCGTTGGACATAGCCGGCTACGCGCAAGCCCATGACGACGCCGTATGGGAGACCTTGCAGGCCTGCCTCGGCGGAGTCGCGCCTGACGAGGCGGACGGCGCACGGCAACTGGCGACTCTCCCAGCGTCGCTTGGAGGCCTCGGTTTAGCATGGTCTAGCCAGCGCGGTCCGTACCGCGCCCGCAGCGTACTGGGCGGCATGGGCTGATGCAATCCCTGTACTTGGCGAGCGCACCCCGGCTGTGGCCGAGGCATGCGTCCGCCAACTGGAGGGAAGGGACACAGACACGGCCTGCCTCCGTAGTGCAGCGGGGGCACGCAGCGTCCTCCAAGCATGGCAGGAGTGCCCGTTTTGGCGAGCAATCGCGGACGGCGCCCGCCCACCAGCGGTGACTGACAGGGGAGCCCAACGGGCACCGCCGGCACTGCGAGGAGCAACCACTTCCGCCTGGCCCTCTCGGCTGGGTTGTCGCGCTCGCCGAGGCCGAGCAGCCTTCCAGGCTGCCGCTCAGGGCTTGACGCGCAGGCCACGGATGAGTGCAGAAG
>CAJNDV010003024.1:0-11588 GCA_905221635.1 Symbiodinium sp. CCMP2456
GTCGATCCTCGGGCCGGTGCAGATCGAGTTCGTCGAAGGGCTCGACGTGATCGTCCTCCGTGGCGATCAGGAAGACGTCGATCGCGTCATGAAAATCATCGATCAGATCGAGAGCCTCAGCTCACAGACGACGCCCGAGATCAAGGTGCTGCGGCTCGAGCACATCGACGCCGACTCGCTAGCCCGGTTGCTGACGAATGTCTACGACCAGGTGCTCGGACCGCGGGTGGGCGATCTGAGCGTCACCGGATTGGCGAAGCCCAACGCGCTGTTGCTGGTGGGTCGGCCGGAGAACGTCCGGCTCGCGGTTAGTCTCGTAGAGCAACTCGACCAGCCGGTGGAGCCGACTTACCGCTTCGAGGCGTACTCGCTGAAGCACGTTTCGGCGACCGACGCGAAGGCGTTGATCGACAGCTACTTCGAGCAGCAAGCGGCGCAGAACAATGACCAGGCCGCGTCGCTGTTGCGTTCGCGGGCGTTCACCGTCGCCGACGTCCGCAGCAACGTGGTGATCGTCAGCGCCGCCCCGCGCGACCAGGAAGAGGTCCGTGCGCTGCTGAAGCAAGTCGACGCCGCTCGCGGCGAGGCCGTGGATGAGGTGCGGGTTTTCCCGCTGAAGAACTCGCTTGCCGAGGACCTCGCCGAAGTGTTGCTGCAAGCGATCCAACCCTCGACCGAGTCGGATGCCGAGAACGCGACGCCACGCGTCGCGGCGCTGCGTCTGAGCGTCGGTGAGGGAGACCCCACAGCGCTGGAATCGGGCGTACTCAACAGCGTCCGTGTGTCGGCGGACGCGCGGGCCAATTCGCTCGTCGTGACCGCCCCGGCGGAGAGCATGGGCCTGATCGCCGCGCTGATCGAACGGCTCGACCGCACGCCCGACGCCTCGGCGGAGTTGAAGGTCTTTACGATCGCCAATGGCGATGCGGCGGCGCTCGCCGATATGTTGCAATCACTCTTCGCGACGGAGGAAGACAGCGACGAACCCGGCGGGTACGGGTCCGGAGGCCTTTCACGATTGAGCGTCTCGACGGACCTGCGTTCGAACAGCATCATCGCCGCGGGCACCGCGGAGGACTTGGCGGTGGTCGAGGCGATCCTGTTGCGGCTCGACGACGCCGAGGTGCGTTCGCGGCAGACGACGGTCTTCCGCCTGAAGAACGCCGACGCGACAACGGTCTCGCAAGTGCTCAACGAATGGTTGGAGAACGAACGGAGCGCCGAGGCGGAAGCGGAACTCGGGTTCAGCCCGCGCGAGTTGATCGAGCGCGAAGTAATCATCGTCGCCGAGCCGGCCACGAACAGCCTGATTGTCAGCTCAACGCCGCGCTACGAGCAGGAGCTACGTCGGCTCGTCGAAGAGCTCGACGAGCGTCCGCCGATGGTGGTGGTGCAGGTGTTGATCGCCGAGGTGAGCCTGAACGACACCGACGAGTTCGGCGTTGAGCTAGGTTTGCAGGACTCGCTGCTGTTCGACCGCTCACTGCTTTCCGACACGCAGTTCATCACGACGACCACCAACGAGCAATCGCCTGGCGGCGCCGCGATCTCGACGACGACGCAGAACATCATCTCCAGCAACCTGACGCCGGGCTACAACTTCAACAACCAGCCGCTCGGGAACAACGGCTCGACGACGTCGCTGGCGCAGGCTGGCAACATCGGCGCGCAGGCGCTTTCGAGCTTCGCGTTGAGCCGAGTGAACAGCGACCTGAACTTCGGCGGCTTTGTGATGTCCGCCAGCAGCAGCAACGTCAACTTCTTGCTCCGAGCGTTGCAGGAGAGCCGGCGCCTAGAGGTGTTGAGTCGCCCGCAGATCACGACAATCGACGGCAAAGTCGGACGCGTTCAGGTAGGCGCCCGTGTGCCGCGGATCGCCGGCGTGACTCAGAACAACTTCGGACAAACCAACAACGTCGAGTACGAGGACGTCGGCATCATCCTCGAGGTGCAACCTCGCATCAGCGTCGACGGCCAGGTGATCATGAACGTCGCCGCGGAGAAGTCCGAACTGGGGCCGGAAGCGGAGGGCGTCGCCATCAACATCTCCACAACGGGCGATGTGGTGCGGGCGCCGCAGATCAAGACCACCCAAGCCACGACGACCGTCAGCGCCGCCAGCGGACAGACGATCGTGCTGAGCGGTCTGCTCACCAAGCGGACGCTGGACATCCACCGGCGGGTGCCGCTGTTGGCGGACATCCCGCTGATCGGCGATCTGTTCCGCTACGACGCGGTGCAGCAGGGGCGGACCGAGTTGCTGATCATCCTGACGCCGCGCGTGATCCGATCGGAGCTCGACGCCGAGATGCTCAAGCAAGTCGAGTCGTCGCGGATGAGCTGGGTGCTGTCGGACGTGATCGAGATGCACGGCCCATCGGGCCTGCGGACGCGGGGCGACGCGTGGGACGACGTGCCCGGCTGTTTTCCGACCGAGCTGCCGCCCGGCGGCCCCGTCTTAGGCGAGGTGAAGACCGCGGCGCCCATCGGCGAAGCGGAAGAGCCCGTCGCCGAAGTCGCCAGCCGTGTCGAGGCGGCGTCGTACTCCAAACCGTTCATTCCGCCGCGCCGACTGCCAACGGTCGCCCCATGAACCGAGACCGAAACCGCAAGTTTGAAGTCCCACGATTGAAACAAGGCCAAGGCGTCGAGATGACTTCTCCCCTTCGTAGCATGGCGGCGGTCGGGCTAACGATCTGCCTGCTGGCCGGTTGCCGCGGCGCGTCGTCGACGGTGGCGAAGACCGAAACGCCGTTCAAGATGCCCAACCCGATGGAGTGGGGCGCCAACCCGGACGAGCCGCGCAAAGGAGAGCCGGAGCGGATTGTCGCCACCTGGGCCGACACCGTGCGGCAGACGCCGGGCGAGCCGGCGGAACGCGGGTTTGGCGGGCGGCTCTACTTCTACGACCACGGCGCCGATCCGATCGAGGTCGACGGTCGCTTGGTGGTGTACGCGTTCGACGAATCGGGCCGCGATCCCACCGATCACCGCCCGACGCGGCGGTTCGTGTTCCCGCCGGACCAGTTGCCGAAGAACATGAGCGTCTCGGAGATCGGCCCCTCGTACAGCGTCTGGCTGCCATGGGGAACGGTAGACGCCGCGCCGACACACGTGAGTTTGATCGCACGCTTCGAGCCAGTCCGGGGGGGCGGGCTCGTGGTGAGCGATCAAGCGCGGCAGCGGCTACCGGGCAACGGCCTGGCGCCGGTGGGGGAGACGATGATCGCCGAATCGACGAAGGCGACGACTGTCCGGCAAGCCGGTTTCGAGGAGCGTACTGGCGCCAAGCCGGCGACCGTACCGGCGCAAGAAGAGGAACCACGTAAGCGGCTCACGACGACGACCATCAAGTTGAGTCGTTGAGTCGCTTGATTAGCCCCGGTTCTTCTGTTTTCGCATCACTGCGGCTCGGGGAGAATCTCTTCGGCGACGGCCTGCACGACGAGGCGGTTATCGACGCGGCGGACGCCCGGTTCGATCGAAGCGAGCTTTTCCGCCAGCAGCTTGTCGGCAGGGGTTGCGACGAACCCTTCGAGGACCGCGACGCCATCGGCGGCGATGAGGTTGACGCCGTCCACGCCTTTGCGTTCTAACGCCCGAGAGACGTTGGAGATGGCGACGGCGGCCGGCGGGCGATTCGCGGCGACAAAGCGCTGGAGTTCGGGCGACGCGGTGATGGCGACGCGGACCTCGGTCTGTGTGCTCGACGACGAACTCGAGCTGCCGCGGTTGTTACCACCCCCCGAGCGTTGCCCGCGTTGGGTGTTTTGGCCGGTTTGATTGGCGGCCCCCCCGAAGAAGCTCGCCATGTCCGCGGCGCTACGGCCGATGAAGGCTTGGTTGCCGCCCTGCGCGCCGAAGGAGCCCCCTTGTTGTCCGGCACCAAAAGCGGACTGGCCGAACGCGGACTGCCCAAAGCTCGATTGGCCGAGGCCGAAACCCGATTGGCCCAGTCCGCTTTGCCCGAACGACGAGCCGCCAAAGGCGGACTGGCCACCGAAGCCGCCGCCCATGCTCGAGCTCCCGAAGGAGCTGGCGCCGCCCAATCCACCGCCACCGGCTCGACCGCCCTGAGCCAATGAATCGTTGGCGGGTAGCAAGATCGTCGCGGCCGCGACGAACAAGGGAAGGGCAGGGCGGAACATCGGGATCGTCCCCCGTTGAGTGGGCGGTTTGGGCATCCTGAAGTGTACCACGTAGGGAACGCCCGGGCGCGAGCGACGGCGTGCTTTCACCACCGCGTGCAAGAAGCGTTTTTGAGCTGTCCGGATCGGATGTTTTGTGTTCGGTTTTGGCCGCGCGATGGGGTAAAATACGGGTCTTAAAAACACAGGGGAGCATTGTGTATCGAATCCGTTTAGTTTGCCTGACCCTCCTGGTCGCCCTGGCCCTGGTCGTACTGGCGCCCGTCGCGGCGCTGGCCGAGCGTCCCACGTCGATGCGGCTCTTCCCGGGCCGGTCGGTCTTCTTCGTCCGCACGCCCGACGCGACCGAACTCTCCGACCGCTTCAACAGCGGCGGCGGCGGCGAGCTGCTGAACGATCCCGAGATCTCGCCCTTCCTCAAGGCGTTGTTCAACCGCATCGACGAGTCGTACCGCGAAGGGCCCGGCAAGGCGACCGGCGGCGGCTTGGCCGACATGCTGGCGTTGTTCGAGGGCGAGGTCGCGCTGGGGATTGTGCCGCGGCGCAATGAACCGCCGGGCGTTGTCTTCCTCGCCGATACCGTCAGCGGCGCCAACCGCAAGGCGGGTGAGCCGATGGCGCTCGCCGACGGGCAAGAACGGGCGACGAAGTTGTTGGATTCCATCAAGGAGTACGCGTCGGGACGCGGGGAGCAGATCGCGAGCGAGCCCGTCGGCTCGACGACAGCAACCGTCATCCGCCGCGGCGATAACGCCAATGAGACGTTCGGCGCCGTCGAGCGCGACGGCGTTCTGATCATCTGCAACGATCGCATCCTCCTCGAATCGGTCGTCACCAAGTGGGACGAGGCCGAGGGACTCGTCGCCGCGGTCGAAGCGGAAGCCGAGGGTGAGGAAGAGAAGCCCGCCGAGGACGAAGATCGGGCCAAGCGAGCGAAGCGGCTGCGGCAACGCTACGCGGAACCGTTGTCGGACAACGAAGCCTTCACCGAGTCGCTCCGCGAATGCGTCAGCGAGCGGCTCGGCGCCGGTGATGAGTCGCCTCCTCAACTTGTGGCGTTCATCGACGCGGTGGGCATCTTCCGCGCGGTCGCCCAAGAGAACGCCGGCGCGCGGATCGCGTTGGCGACGCTGCCGATCCTCGGGATCGATGGCGTCGAGGGCGCCGCCGGCTCGGTGTGGATCAACGAGGGCGAGTGGGACTCGCTGTTCCGCGCGCACTTGTTGCTCGACAACCCGCGCGCCGGCGTGCTCAAGATGGCCCGCCTCTTGCCGTGCGACCCGACTCCGGTCGATGCGATCCCGTCGGAGGTCGCCGCCTACACCTGCGGAGCGGTTGACTTTGCGGGGACCTTGGACGGCGCCTCGCAACTTTATGATCGCATCCGCGGTGAGGGGCGTTTCGCCGAAGACGCCGAAAAGCGGTTCGCCGAGAGAGCCGGTGTGACGCCGACAAAACTCATCGAGCATTTCACCGGAAAGTTCGTCTCGCTACAGGCATACGGCGAGACTCCCGAAGGGGCCGCGCCTCGCGTGACCCCAGCACGGGCGATCTTTCTTGAGACCCATGAACCCGAGAAGGCGCTGACGGTTGTTGAGGCCGTGTTGAATAAGGTCGGCGCCAACTTGGAACAGCGTGACCACAACGGTCATCCGTACTTCGTCCTACCGTTCTTTGAGGAGATGGCGCAGAAGCAACGGGAGGAGGGGCCACGACCCGGCCAAGCGCCAATGGTGATCAGTTGTCTCGCGCTCATCGGCGACGACGTCGTGTTCTGCGAAACATATGAACTGATGCAAAAGCTCCTAGACACCCATGCCGGCGAAGGTGACCGGCTCGCCGAGCATCTGCCGTTCCGACTGATGGCGAACCGCATCAATCGTCTCGGCGCCGCGACGGTGGGCGGGGAAGAGGGACGCATCCTCATGTATCAAGACCCCGTCGCACAGTTCCGCCAATGGCACGCCGCCGGCTCGTCGGACGCCTCGCGCGAGCAACTCAACCAGATGGCCGAGTTCGCCCCGCCGATGCGTTGGCTGCGCGACGCGCTGGAAGATTCGGGCGTCCCCTCGGCCGAGGCGATGATGAAGTACGCCACCCCCAGCGGCGCCGCGATCTACGACACGCCGCGCGGGTTTCGTTATGTCGCATTTAGCTTCAAACGCGCGAAGGAGTAAGGGCGTCAGGAAGGGGAGTCACGCACCCTTCCACTACCGCGTCGCCCGCTGCTGGTACAGCGGCAGATGTCGGTAGTACACCTCGAGCGTGTAGATCGACAGGCAGGTCATATAGAGTCGGCCCCCCGACGCGCCCCAGGCGTCCTCGCGTGGGTCCCAACTGCCGCGCTCCTTGTTGTCCTTCACTTGGTTGGCAGGGAGCAGCTCGCGCATGACCTCGTTCCACTCCGGCCAACGTGGGCCGCCGGCGTGGATCAGCGCCTGCGTCGCGTAGTACCAGTAGTAGACGTCGGTCTTGCCACGCCGCCACTCGGGCTTGTGCGTGAGCAGAAACTCGAGCCCTTTGTCGACTCGCCGATCGTCCGCTGGCCAGCCGAGGTACTGACGACCGAGAAGTCCGACAGCCGTGAGCGTCGGCACCGCTTCACGATTGAACACGTCGGGCTCTTCGTACACGTAGCGCGACCCAAGCGGCGCGTAGACCAGGGGGTCCGATCGCTGGACGAGGTCGAAGAAGCCCTCAATCTTGGCGAAGACCGGCGATGGCACCTCGATGCCCGCCATCCGCGCGCTCTTCAGCGCCATCAACACCCACCCCGTGACCGACAGGTCGCTCTGCACCATCGGGTTGTATTTCCAACCGCCGAGGTCCGTCTGCGTCTCGATCAAGTACGCGACCGCCTTCTCGGCGGGTTTGCGGTAGCTTTCATCACCGGTCATCGCCAGCAACTCACACAGCGCGATCGTGCATTGGGCATGGGTATAGAAGCGGTGGTTGCTGCCGCCGCTGTTGAAGAACGAACCGTCCGGGTTCTGCCGCTCGAGCAGCCACCGCCAGCCGCGCGTGACCGTCTGGCCGAAGTCGGCCCGCGAACTCGTCGGCAGCTTGCCGGCGCCCTGGAACGCGAGCAACGCCATCGCCGTGGCCGCCTCACGGTTCTCATTGGCGGCCGGGTTGGAGTAATTCCCAAGCAAGCTCCACCCGCCGTCCCTCTGCTGGACGCGCTGAAGCCATCGGAGCCCTTCGAGCACCGCGGACTCCGTGGCCGCGGTGCCGCCGAACGCGCGGAGCATCGCTTCTTTGCGCCCCGGCTCTCGCCCCGAGAGCGCCACGCCCGGCGTCACGCTCGGCAGCTGCGAGGCGAACGCCAGCCCCGTCGGGTCAATCGGCGTGTCGGGCGGCGTCGCCAAAGGATCGAGGACCTCCGGCAGGAAGTCGGGCGTCAGGACCTGCTCTTGAACGTCGATCTCGGTCGTGTTGTCGAGTGTGAGCGGCTCGTCGATGAGTTGCTCGCCGATCTGGTCGGTGACGCTAACGGTTAGCGAAAGCGGATCGTCGCGATGGACACCCATCGCCAATAGCGCGAGCAGCACGAGAGCCGCCAGATGAAGCATCCCGCTCACCAGCCACGCCGGGGCGTCATCGAGCCACCCGGCGCGCGAGTTCAGCCCCAAAGCCCGATTGCCATCATCGGTGGAGTCGCCGTCGCTCGTGGGAGGCTTCTCGTCGCGGCCTAGTCGAGGCGGCGGAGGGGGCGGCACGGCGGCGGCGGCGTTGGAGGGCGCCAAGTGGTTGGGAGGGATTCGCAGGAGCTGTCAATGAACTACCCAGGAACCGTATCGGCCGCCCCGCCGGCGAGCAATCAACGGTGTGCCGTAGGTGGAGGAGAAAAGGTTGCAGCGGGGCGCCTTGCCGAGCCGATTCGGACGGAGTATCTTCTGATATTCCAATCGCGGGGTGGAGCAGCCAGGTAGCTCGCGAGGCTCATAACCTCGAGGTCGTCGGTTCGAATCCGGCCCCCGCCACTTTTCGTAAGTACTACCGATACCTCTGGTTAGGTAACCGGCCAACGGTTGGCCGTGCGGCTCATTGACAGCGCAAGCGGGGATGGAGGGCCTAAAAACCCTCGCAGCATCCCCGCTTGGGATTGTCCTGAGCGGAGTAACGCACGTGCCACGCCTCTCTCACACGCCGCCCAAGTACCGGCGGCACAAGTCCACCGGCCAGGCCATCGTCGAGTTCGACGGACGGCGCCATTATCTCGGCCCCTACGGCTCCCCTAAAAGCCGCCGCCGGTACCAAGAGACGCTCGACCTGTGGTGTCGGCGGGGTCTGCCCGCTGACGAAGAAAACGAGCCTACCGACGAAGAAGTCGCCGCAACCGTCACGGCCGAGTCGCTCCGCCAGAAGCGCAAAGCAGGCCTCACGGTCTCGCTCGACGAGCTGATCCTCGTCTACTGGCGGCACGCCCGCGCCTACTACCGTAAACACGGCAAGGTGACGCGCGAGGCGGAGCTGATTGTCGAGGTCACGACGCTGCTGGGCCAAGTCCACGGTGACGACGATATCGAAGCGTTCGGCCCGGTCGATCTGGACAACTTCCGCGATGGCCTGATCACTGACAAAGACTGGTCGCGCAAGCACCTCAACAAGCAAGTCACCCGCGTCATCGGGATGTTCAAGTGGGGCGCGAAGAAGGAGATTTGCTCCGCCGCAGTCCATGCCCAATTGGCGGTCCTCGGCGGGCTCAAGAAAGGGCGAACGACCGCTCGTGAGACAACGGGTGTGACGAGCGTCGAAGACCCGAGGATCGAACAGACGCTCCCCTTTCTGCCTCCAATCGTCGCCGATATGGTCCGCTTCCAGCGGCTGACCGGCTCTCGGCCCGGCGAGGTCTGCTCGCTCCGGCCGTGCGACCTCGACCGCAGCGGCGATGTCTGGGTCTATTCGCCCGATGAACACAAGACCGAGCATCACGAGAAGGATCGCAGCGTGTTCATCGGCCCCAAGGCTCAACGAGTCCTGACGCCTTACTTGCTGCGGCCGGCCGAGTGCCACTGCTTCTCGCCGGCGGAGTCCGTCGCGCGGGCCCGGCGACGGCAACGAGAAGGCCGAGCGACGCCCGCCTCTTGCGGGAACCGGCCGGGGAGCAACCGTGTCCCCTCTCCCACCCGAGTCGCGGGGGATCGTTACCAAGTCGCCAGCTACCGGCTCGCCGTCCGGCGTGCCTGTGGGAAGGCCTACGTCGCCGTTTGGTCGCCTAACCAGTTGCGGCACACGGCCGCTACCGAGATCCGTAAGCGCTACGGGCTTGAAGCGGCCCAGGTGATCTGCGGGCACGAATCCGCGGATGTCACCCAGGNNCGCCGAACGCGACAATCAGCTGGCCGCCCGGGTCGCCCTGGAAGTCGGCTGACCGTCTCAAGCATCGCCGTAGAGAACTCGCTTGATCGCCCCCGCCCGTCGGTCGTCGCAGGCCTGGACCGCGCTCGTGCCAAGAAACCGGTTCAGCGCGGCGACCGACGTGTAGCGGACGCCCCCTACCAGTCGTGACTCCAGCACGCGGCCCCGAGCCCCCTTGGTCGCCCAGCGGTAGACGGTCGAGGGGTGGACTTTTTTGCCGCGGCGCCGGGGGAGCAGGTCCGGCACGTCGGTTAGGGCGACAGGAGACCCCTGCTGAATTTCGACCGGCGTATCCATGAGGCAGGCCTCCACCAAAGTACGACAATGAGTAAGCGCTGGCCACGGACGCGGTCGGCGCACGACGTAGGCTTCATTCCGGCGTCGCTACTCGGGTTCCCCCGACCCTTGTGAGAGGCGGTACTGACCGGGAGCGAATTCCGTGAAACGCGGCTCGGCCAGGGCCTCCTTGAGCCGCATCGCATAGCCGCTCAGGCTCTTGCCCAAATCGCCAGTGATTTTTTCTTTAGCCAGCTCTTCCAAATCCGAGCGGGAGAGCGCTCTGTTGTCGCGAAGCAGGCCGGTGAGCAGCGTGATCACTTCGCTCTTGGTGCAGCAGGGCTTGGCGGACCGCCCCGTACGCGTCTTAGGCGCCCCCTCCCCCAGCTGGGCCAGCGCCGCGTCGATCCGCTCGATTTGCTCGGCCAGATTGCGGCGTAACCGCCGCAGCCCGTCGACCGCTTCCCGCACGTCGTTGTACACCTGAGCCAATCCTTATCGGTCGAATTCGTCGTCGCGCCCTCGACCGGGACGGCCGAAGGACTGGGAGTACTCGCGCCGGTACCGGGCGTGCCCTTTCAATAGCTCCTCTTGGATTTCACGGCGGCGCGCCACCGCGTCGGGGTCGGTGGACCCCGACAGCTCCAAGTGCTCCAACACCAGTTCCCGCCAATCCCGTCGCGGCTTGTCTGGCTCATTCGGCCCCTTGTTGTCGTCGGGCATAATCGAAGGTCTCCACCATACAAGCCGATCGATCTTCACCGTTCTTGGTCGCCGTACTCCGCTTCCCGGTAGCGCTCGAAGCGACGACCGGTCTCGAACGGGTCGTCTTTGCGCCGAGCGTTGTCCGCTTCGCTCAGCCTCTCGTACTCTTGCTGCGACTCGGGGTCCCATCCCCAGGCGTTATGACGGGCCTCCTCAAAGTCGCCCGCGAAATCGAGCTCTTTCTCGTCCGGCAAGTCACGCCCCTCCCCCCGCTCACGCTGGGCCTCGGCGATCCGCGCCCGCGCCGCTTCGTCGAGTTGCGAATGGACTTCTTGTTCGAGCATCCCGCCGGGCGTGTAGTGCATCTGGAGATGCTTTTCGGAGGGGTCCTCGGTCGGCTCCCAGTCCCGGGCGTCGTATGCAATGGGAGCCTCGTACGCGCCCGCGCCGTGGTCGGCGAATTCGCCGCCAAGGTCCGGTGCGTTCTCAAATCCGCGATCGCTCATCGCCACATCTCCTGCAGGTTAGAAAATCGGTCAGGCCGCTCCGTCGCCGTAGCGATAGCGGCTGAGGCCCTCGTCGTACTGGCCGGCCATCGGTAAGCCGCGGAAGCGGCAGCCCTCGCGCGTCTTCATCGCTTTGAACGCCAGCCGCTCGACGCGCAGCGGCTCCATGCCCGGGCCCATCATGTAGGCCAGCGGGCTACGAACCGACAGCTCGCGCATGACGCGGTCGGGGCTCATCAGTTCAACGTCCTCGCGCTGTGGGTTTCGCGCGAATAGGCCTTGGCGATGGCGGTAGCTCTCGCGGCCCAGCCGCGCGCTGACGCGCCGGGCCGTCTCATAGTCGCCGTCGAGGCCGAAGTACGTCATGACCGAGCACGCCTCCATCTCGGCCGCGCCCCGCTCGCCCAGTGTCTCTAGGGCGCCCGTCCAAGACTGATAAATCTGCCACAGGCGGACCCGAGCATCGCGCAGCAGCATTGGCGCCTTGGTAACGCAGGAGATCCCCTGCAAAAACTGCCGCGCCTCATCAACCACGAGCGCCGTGGGGATGGCCGGCCGATCCCGCTTGGTCTGCTGAATTTGCATCGCCAAC
>CAJNDV010003025.1:0-56073 GCA_905221635.1 Symbiodinium sp. CCMP2456
GAATGTTGTAAAAGTCTCGTATAAATATTATTACACGTGTCTATAAAAAGATTAAATAATAAGATTCCTTTATATATAAATATGAGGTTTAGACAACAAAAGAATACCATTTATAATATATATAGAGACCTATATATTTTATACAAACAATAAAAAAATAGTGCCATATATATATATATACCAATGTAAAAGACCAAATTTATTAACCAATATAAAAATAAATAAATATAATTTCTATATATTCACGTACGGAGAGAAATAGAGAGAGAGAGATATATCTATATATATATGGATATAAAGAAGCTTTATATATTTTTATATATATATAATAAAGAATTCAAGATCGAAAAAAATTAAAAACAACGATACTAATAATAAATAATTGTATATATATATATTAGACGACACAACCCAATCGTTCCAATTTCCCTTGCTTAGTGTCGAGAAAATCCGCAATAGATATATTTGATTGCTAGCAGCCGATCCGTTTTCAAGGGTCGTTTCTAGTCGCTAGAGCTCTAAACCAGACGCATAATCATAACCAACAACTCACTTGCCGCAAAAATGGCCGATTCATGGCTTAAGCATTCGTGCGAAGATGTATTTACACATAATCAAGCAGACATCAAAAACAGTGCACGCCCACAGTCCCCCGGACTCTAAATATAATCATCAAATATTGTCGATATATTATCTAATAATTTTTCTTCTGGCAGACGAAATCGAACAAAGCTTGTTCAAGCCTGAGATTTTATAATGCACACCAGGTGTATCTTCGATGGTTGTCATTGGAAGAATTGCAGGCCAGCTACAATCTCTGGGCAGATCTAGATTTAACCATATCTATCTTCCCCGCACCATTGTGCCAATTGCGGACAAACCCGAAGCCAAACTTCTGCTGGTTCCACGGTGGCCGAAAGCTCGAAGTAGGCCAAGGAACCTCATTGTGCTGTGGATGCAGCCCTATTCAAGCCCGGAGCACCATCCACGGGCCCTTACCCGTGTTCATTACGTTTGGAGGTGCGGTGTGTCATTGCGCATGGAATCGCAAAGGCCTTGCCAACCTGGAAGCCAACGCACGGCACCGGATGAGCTCATCTTAGACAAAGGCGAAAGCCTACCTCATGAGGTGCTGCCTTTCGAGAGGAAGAGAGCTTCTTCAAGAAACTGGCTGGAGAAGCATGCTCCTTCATTCGTACTTACCGGCAGTCATCTGGCACAAGAGGCGAGCCAGAAACCAATGTGGCAAGCTCACCCTGCCTCTGCTCAAACACTCGAAGGGCAAGCTCTTCTGTGGCGTGTCTCCAGTCGCCGCATAGGAGCTCGAATCACTATAGGTTCGTTTCACCATACCGTTTTGACTGCGTTCAATGCAAGGCTTCCGGCATGTGGCGAAACACTCTGCCAAAGCTCGTCATCTTCAAGTTTGACAACTCTTTTCACCTGCGCTGCATGCATTCGAGTATACTTCCAAAGTGATGCTGCAGCAGACCATGGGCGTCTCCACACAGTCACAGGCAGCAACTGTCCAAAATCTACCACCCCCGGTTGCAAACTTTTGAGTGAGCGGGCTAGGCACAAACCACCTGCAGAGCTCCCTGCACCTAGTTGTGCCGACTCTCGGTCATCCAGCCGATAGAGTCGAAGACAGAACAACTTGAAAGCTCTTTCTTGCTTTCTTAGCCCACCCGGACACATTAAGAGGTGTCTGTGCACCGAAGGGTCACGGGCTTGCTACCTTGCGAGAGTCTTGCCAGCCATGGCTTCTTGGCTCACACGAAACCGAGTCACAAGAACTGGCTTGCAGAACCTTAGGCTTTGCCAGATTGTCAAGTTGAAACACGACAAGAGCAGTGGTTTCCGAAGCTGTCGCCGCAGCGCTTTGAAACCACTGGCCTTAATGCACGTTGGACAAGAATGTTGACTAGGCCGCCAAACTATGGATGCCTAGCAGTAAACCCCTGTGTCACTGAGACACCCGTGGCTGGATGGCCGTGACACGGGACGCGCACTATGCTTCTGCTTCTACATGTACAACTTTTCCGTACTAGGTGGTAAAGTCTTCGCTTCACAATCTCTTAATTGCCGGGATGGAGCAGATGGGTCTGGAACAGCGCTTCCGGGAGGACACTCCCATCTCGATAAACATCAACGGCATGACCTCCTCAAATGTTGCCTACTGCGCTGCAGGCTTTGCAAGGTGCTGGAAATGTTGCCTCGTGACTTTGGTCATGCAGCTGATCTTGGGCATGTTCGTCAGGAATTGCAAGGCTGCAGAGGCTAAGGTCAGAGCTTGGCCGAAAATAACGACAGCTCTTGGAGCCTGCTCCGGTGTGCGAGGGCTCGTGATGGAGACGTCAGTCATGCATTGGCGCAATGGCCCGTGCTACAAATACACAAAGCACGTGGTGATGCCTGCTGCGGAATGGTCATGCAGAGCGCAATGCAACTGTTGTGTTTGTCAGTTCTTACCGCGATTTAGGGCTCAGACGTGTTCTGAAAATAGCTTGCGTGCCTCACTGCACGAAGTGGGTTCAGTCGCATCATCGACTCTTGTGCCCAGCATCATTTGAGGAAAGTGGAAGTTTGCATTGGGCTCGTCTCACCTTCGTTTTACGTCAAGCAAAACTCACAAAACGGTGGTGAATTGCAACATCTCGCCGCACAAAACACGTTTCTGCAGCTTCTCGTGAAGTTTTGGGTAGAATGGGTGGGCAGTGATTCATCCCTGTCGCGCTTCCTCACCGGGTACCTGACGTACCTGGGCCTCAACACCGAACATGAGCCTGCATGGAGGCAGCAAAACAGCTTGTGTGAGCTTCCGATGCTACAAGCGGCCTCTGAGACTTTCGAGTGCCAGGGAAAAGTGCTCTGCTACGTGCTCGACAGCTCTTCATGTGCGCAAATGCCGCTGCGGCCGCGCTAGCTGCGGGTGCGGTGAGCATTTGCCACTGATCTGGTGGGCATGTGCCTGTGCATCCGACGGAAAGCTGCGCTTCCAGCGAAGGCGAAGAAGGCCTGTGCTTTTAGAGGAAAACACCTGACCCTTCTTCAAACGTGCAGTCTCTCCTTGCGGACGATCCCTGCCGAACTCGGGTCTGGGAGTTGCCACACAACTGTGCCGCGGTCACGGTCCATGAAAGGCACGTCCTCTAGCAAGAAGCTCTGCCGCGAACGGAACAACTCACCACGCGCACTGTGTTGGACAGTTGTTCTCGAACGCGGGCAGCCAAGTCGTTCCTGGACTGCGCATGCCGACTTCTTCAGAAGTATCGAGCCACGGTCAGTTAACAAATAGGTCATCTTAACAACTTGTGCCAACTCCAGTTTGCCACGTGTGGCAAGGACTTTGCAGTCTGCAGTTGCAGCACTATTCTCATTTTCGTGTCTCGAAAAACCCTGTCTTATTGCGAGACATCACTCCGATCATCTGATGCGACATTTTGGGGCCAGGTCCGCCAACAGAACTATCTCCCAGGTCGAGCCGGATGAGCATCCTGTTGTTTCAACAAGCCTTCACCTCACCGCTACAAAACGCGTGGCTGCAGCTCCGACAGCACCTGCTGACTTGCGATGTGTCGGAACTGAGCTCTGACAGCTACAGCGGAAAAGGTGAGGGATGACAGTATTCACGACCATACTCAGTTTGAGGTGGGGGATTACTACTGCGGAATGGTGCAGAAATGATATGCACCAGGATGCTACGGAGAGGTGTGAGATGCACAAACTAGCCAAACCACTCCCCATCAATGCCACGGTAGCACTCAGGCGATTGCTGCAGGAGGCATGCTTCCACAGGCGCGCTGCCATGCATCCGACCATGCCGAACTTGCAAGAGCTTGCGGCAAAGCGTTGTGTTCGGCCGCACCGCCACGAGCGACTCAGCACTGCCACGTCTGCATCTGGGCTTGTGCTGTGAGCAGGCAGCAGATCCGCGGATTTGTGCCGTCGATTCTTTTGGCGCTGTTAGCTGTCTTCGTCCTTGAGTGACCAAGATTACTCGTAAGGAACAGAAGAGCGGTACATGATCCAGAAAAGTTTCATTGCGACCTTGGGGATTTGCGGTCGTATACACGGGCAGGAAGGACTAGAAATTCGAGGCGACAGACTGCAGTCACACTGCGCGGGTGCCTCTGCACCACAAGCTAGAATGCCGATGCCAGTCAAGGGTGGCAACAAAAAAGCCCAAGGCTGTCGCAACTGCAAGCACCACCTACGCCCAAAAGCTGAGCCTCTAGCTGACACGCAGATATGCACGGCTCAGAAGCACAACTGGCTCGGGTGAAGCTCTCTTGGCATGGGAACAGGAGAGCGGACGGATGCCAGCCGTGCTCTCTTTGTAAGAGGAGCGAGGCGCGCCAGCATCAAGTATACACATGAAAGGATACAACAGCACACCGAAGAAACAGGTTTCTCATCCCTGCTGGTGAACAAACGGGTTCGCACATGGCATCGTGCGCTGCGCGACGTGGGGCTTATAAGGTCACAGGCCATGAGGACCTACACCCTGAGTTTTCATGAAGATGCGAACGTTGACGGCCGACAGACAGGGAAAGGCCTCGACCAAGAGATTCTTGGCAATGGAGAGGGCTAAGTTCTCCAGACGCAATGAACCGCGAGGAAGGTAACCATCTTGAAGCGAACCAGCTTGAAGCCGGTCACATTAAGATCTCGTCCGGTCTAATGCATTGAAGCCCCAAAGCTGTGTGCTCTACCGAGGGCACGCACTGTCGAGGTGCACCGTCGGCACCACTGTGGGTCACGAGTTCTCTCCTCCGGGCACGATGCCCTGGACTCTTTACGTGCAACGCCCCGCGCTGAAGAGGTAAGGAAGAACAAAACAAGGAGCACGGTACTCATGGCATCATGCCGACATCTGGGCAAACTTCACGGAGCCAAGCAGCGCGCTCGGCGATAGCAGCCGCACGTGCCAGCCGGAGAAGCCCGAACCTGCTGGTCGACGAAATTGCAGAGTCCACACTAACGCCTGCTTAGCTTCAGGTTATGCTGGCGGACAAGGAACGACCCGAGTCCGGACGAGGCCAGAAGCAGCTTGGGCCCGGAAGTACTTAGACTTAGCTTCTCCAGCAGTTTGTGGCTGTAGGAGCACCGTGGAAGGGAAGCTTGGAAGAAGGCGCAGCCAGCCGCTTCCCCTTTCATGGCTCAGAGGTGGCAAAGCACGGAGAAGACTCCTAGGCTGGGTCGTGCGCATCAGTTTTGAGACAGGCACTTCCGACCTCCAAAAGTTCGGCCGAGCATGAGGCTACCGTTTTTTGCAACAAATCAATACCGCTGATGGTGCAGACACTCTTGGGGGCAGTCGTTGCTTAACTTCGCTTTCTCGCCCGAGGATATCCTTTTGCTTCTCGGCAGATAAGAAGGAACGGGCAGCAGCTCTGCTGTCGAGCATCCTCATCACCCGCTTCGCATGCAGGAAGATCACAGAACCACACGCATCCAACCCTTGGCAAAAGCAGGCTTGTCTGAACCGCTGCTTCGTTGAGGCAGCAGCTACCGTCTTGGTTGTGTCGCGTTCATGTGTGCGTGCATCCCGAAATCCCATACCCGCGTGCTGATAACTGACACCCTCTCCAACAAAGGCGCGCTTGGCCCAAACAAGGGCAGAAGATTAGGTGTGCTCGAATTAGTGCAAAGAGGCCGCGGACCTCACAGCCCACACTCCGGCCCGTCGGCATGTGTATCTAACTTGTCGAGCTTTTGTGATAGGTTTGAGGAAGTGCAGGTGCCCTGGAAAGATTGGAACACGAGACCCAAGGGCCCCAGTAGGCCGCACCAGGGGCTGCCTCAGCGCTGAGAGCGCAATGGAGACGCGACGGAAGGTTTTAGTCTTCTCCTGATAGGGGCACTGAACGGTTTGGATTGCCGGTGTACCGAGTGTCATCGGTTAACAAGTGAAAGTCTTCCCAGCGATCGTGATAGTCTATTTGGGAGCTCTGAGACCTCTCGCAGTTTAACAAAATCACAGGCCACCTCGCAAGATTGAACCCAGAGCGCGGTGATGAGAGGAGTTCTAGGCAGTGTTGCCACTATCTTGCTGTGACACAGTTCTGGAGGACCCTAAGCCCCAGGCTGCAGCTTGCAACCTTGGCCACACCTCTCAAGGAAATTGTGCTCCTCCTGTGCGCACTTAAGCGCACGCGCTGCACGGGCAGCGGTACTCTTTGTGTCTCGGACAAGCTCGGTGGTTCAGTGCTTGAGGAGTGCCACATCCGAAAACATACTGCAGCCCGAGCGCCTCAGCTGCTTCCTGAGAACTGTCGCACCGTGAGGCTGTTTCTTGTACTCTGTCGCACCAGTCACTTGGACGACTTTGGCAGGGCATGACGCAAGCACCTCCTTCATCACCAACACACTGATTCCATGCAGCCTTCCTGGTCGAGGTATGACAGCATCATGTCATCAAGACTGGCCAGAAGCTCACTGCTGCGTCTTCACTGAGATCTCGCGCACATCTGTAGCTGGCGATTCGCCAGTGTCCTTTTGGAGTGCTTTGTTGCCAGCGACTTGGGTGATGCCGCAAAAGACACCCCTTCCAAACTCGACTGTTTCATCGCATGATGATGTCCTCAACGTTCTTCACCCTTCGCGCTTCAAAGTGGGTAGATACAGAACACATCAGACAGAACATGCGCCTGCTGCTGCGCGGGGCGACAGAGCTTTATGCTGCATGTGCCCATTCCGGTATGCCCGTGCCGACACTGCCCAGCCCCGGTCGGACGTCAACACCGCTCAGCTTGACGCCGACAGGTAAGCCTGAGTCTGATCAGTGGAGAAGATCCTGGGCATCACCTGGAACACTCGGCATCCTATGCCCAACCCAGCCGACACTCTTTGGGGGCAGTCGCTGTTCAACTTCGCTTTCCTGTTCGAGACCATCCTCTAGCAGATAAGAAGGAACGGGCAGCAGCTCTGCTGTCAAGCATCCTCATCACCCGCTTCGCATGCAGGAAGATCACAGAACCGCACGCATCCAACCCTTGGCAAAAGCAGGCTTGTCTGAACCGCTGCTTCGTTGAGGCAGCAGCTACCGTCTTGGTTGTGTCGCGTTCATGTGTGCGTGCATCCCGAAATCCCATACCCGCGTGCTGATAACTAGTAGGATGACATCACCCTCGTAATTCCGGGTGACACCTGCTCCAACAAAAGCGCTTTTGGCCCAAACCAGGGTAGACGATTCGGTGAGCTCGAAGGAAAGTGCAAAGAGGCCGCAGACCTCACAGCATCTGACTTTTCAACATTCGTGACAGGCCAAGGGAGACTCTACTGAAAGCCCTAGCCTACTGCTGATAGGGGTGCTGAAAGCTCTTGACTCACGACGTACTGAGTGGCATCCGTTACAAATGAAAGCCTGCCCCACCATCGTGATGCCACCTCACATTAATGCGGGCTTCTTGAGGGTTTTTACTGGACCTTGTGAGGTTTCTGCAGGATGTCGGGGGTGTGGAGCACTGCGCAGTCGTGTAGCATGCAGTTCCCAGTTCCCCACTACATAACCTTCTCTCGTTCTCGTGACTCGCACTGGCAACTGACTACGGCGGGTGGTTCTGCAGAAGCAGCGCCAATCGGTACCGAGGGCACCCCCAAAGCACGATCTTGCGGGGAGTTGTATGCAGTGCTGTCACTTTAGCCACACTGTTGAGGTTTGTTGCAAGACCTCGGCAGTTCACGTTGCTGTCAGCCCCCGGGTCTGCAGATCGACCGGACTTGCAGCTGGAGATGCTGGGGAGTGCCATGTCTCCACTTGAAGTACTTGAGCAGATAACGAGAGCAAACTCGAACCGAGTTTGTGATGCAATGTGATTCATCAGGGGAAGGTGGGGTGATTTCAAGGCAACATTTCCTGCCGCTTTCCGGAAAATAAACGCTATGGAACTATAGTAGTACTAGAAGAGTATGCACGACATCCTTCTTGTGTGGAAGTGCAACATTGTTGGCTACTGCACTGGAAGGCGCACACCCTGTCCTCGTACAGATCGGTTGCTCAGAATACAAGCATCGAGTTTTCGCAGCTATTCTCTTCGAGCTTCTCAAACGGGCTTGGGACAAGAAGCCAAGATGTGAGGGCCATCAGTAACGCATGGCAGCAGTCAGCTGACCGTCAGACAAGACATGTAGAAGCGGATATGGTGCAACTCCAGCATACAACGCAAAGTCGCGGTCCCCAATGCGGGGGAACTCACGGCATTCTTCACAGTCTCCTTGTCGCGGTCCCCAATGCGGGGGAACTCACGGCATTCTTCACAGTCTCCTTTGGAGCGAAGATTACACCGGCTCTCGAAGGATGCACTCCGACTTCGAAACCAGTGCCTACTTTTGGCAGCAAACGACCGGCGCAGATCTTGTTCGTAGCATCATGCTGCTCAGACACAGAAGCTGAAGCAGAACAGCAACTCACTGATCATGAAGGTTGAGGTGCTTCAAACACACCCGGAGACTGGCAGATGGAGAGGGCAATGTGGCTAGGTCTTAGCGGTGTAGCGGATCGACATATCGG
Organism: Symbiodinium sp. CCMP2456; assembly: GCA_905221635.1. Lineage (NCBI taxonomy): Eukaryota > Dinophyceae > Suessiales > Symbiodiniaceae > Symbiodinium > Symbiodinium sp. CCMP2456. The sequence goes on from CAJNDV010003025.1 coordinate 8,516, forward strand.
TACATTGACATATGTAGTGCCCTCAAGCAGGTCCTTTTCTGGAGAGTGGCGCAAACGCCATTCGGTCTCAAGGAATCTTGATGGCTGATGTCCAAGGTGTTCCAAATCTCTGCAATTATTGACCATTCTAAGGACTTCATTTCACTTATCCGACTTATCCGGCCTTGCCCTCCCAGTGAAGTCGCCATGACCAGACCATACCTAGAGGACCTCGACAAACTTTGAGCATGTTAAGGTTTAGGACGGGTTACAATTACAAATTACAAAATATTCTTCGACACTGTCTCTCCGAAGACCATCTGGACTACTTATTCGACTTGCTGCGAATGTCCTCATGCGTCCATCGCGTCTGGAGTCTTGATTGGCTTGAACAGGTTCCCGTAGATGCCGGAACAATGCTTAGCTATGGAAGACCACACAGACACGGGCATTGCTCATTGAAGCTTCAGACATCACAGGACAAGGTTCAGTCCATTCAGATTCTGCGTAGCCTGAGGTCCTGCGACCACCCGTGGAAATTCGCAGGGATCAGCAAGGCGCGACATGGCCAAAGAGGCGCCAAGTTGCCGCCGGAGCCCTGAAGCAGATGTTGCACCCCTGATCCTGCGAATTCCCGCGATTGTCTGATTCGCACCGACAATCTTCAAGAGCTCCTTCAAGAGCCCATTGCTGCACCACAGCCCCAAGCCTCTACTTACAGCTACTCAACGTGGATGAGAACGAGACAGAGTGGGCAGAAGGCGACAGGCCAGCCGTGCAACGCTGGAGCATCTGAAATGGGAGTCTCATGGCACAGCAATGCTCACAGCATTAAGCTCTCTTCGTATGCTGGGCACTCCAGTGTTCCACAGTGGTAAGAACCGGAGTAGCAGAAGGCCCGCGGAGCTGCATGCTGCCGGTGCTGCCTGTGACAGCAAGCATTGTCGCATCTTCATGCAAAGAGAGACATGTTTGCCGAAGCTGCCTCCGCTTGCCACAACGGATCAGCGTGTCAATCAATTGTGCAATCCACCCTGCCCCACGCTCGCCCAGTACGGTGCATGATGCAGGACGTAGAGGCCCTGGGCAGTGCCTCAGTGCCTTAGCAGCGCCACATCGCCGGAAGGGTCACGGCCGCCCTTTGCCTCAAAATGACCTGCTGCCGCCACGAAGGAATGCGCGCAGGCATTCACACATGCAAGCCAGCACCACCGGGCACAGAAACCGTTCCATAGACCATCTCGCGCAGGCCCTGCGGAGGTCCCGTGCTCTTTACACAAGCACGGGCAAGGCTTCCACAGCTCACATTACGTGGAAAGGATCCACAAGGCTGTTACCTTCGATCTTGAGCTTGCCGGCGTCACCTCAGCCCAACATCTCGTGTGATTACAGCAGGCGGCAGAAGTGAGGGTGCTCAGCAGAAGGGCCTGAACATGTATGCGACCTTTGCACTGCACATTTTAGCTTGCTCGCTGTCTTCTGACATCCCGGGCATCCCCAACACTTGCAAGTTACACATCCTGCATGCTGACAAGCTTGTGAGCTATGCACTTCGGCCTAGCGGACACCTTCAGGCCAGGGCCAAAGCGCAGGCCAAAGCCCAGGCCGTCTCCGCCCCAGCGGCCACGCGATGCGTACAACGGCAAGTTGCAGAAGTTGCGGGATGCCGGAGACTTACAGGACAGGAAGACCTGTCGAGAGCGGACTGCGTCGCAGTCAAGGTGTGAGCCCTGCTCCAGGCCTGAGACCTGCAGTGCTTCGCACTCTTCGGTGAGCAGTGAGGATGTGTGTGCGACCAGGCTGAAGCATGCTCATTTCGTGAGCCTTCTCGTCCTGCAAGCACAGTGGAAGGACTGCCAACCGGAAAAGCGTCGTCTTAGCATCTGCGGCTCTGGACATGCTTTCTGCAACTTGGCTGGCGATGACACGATGCCGTGCTTCATGAATCTGTCTCATCGAAACCTATCACGCACAAGAAACAAACGGTTGAATTTCATGCCGCCTTTCCTGTACTCGCCTGCGTTTTTGCAAAAAGGGCAAGCTCTGGGGCAGACAAGCGCTCGGAACTCCTACACGGGCAACACGTGGAGGGGACATGGCCACCTGGTTAAACTCGAACAACCCGCCCAGAACTTGCAAGAGCTTTTCCGACTTTGTTGAGCACTCGTGGCCGATTGGAGAGAACGGGTGCAGACTACATGGCTACGGCGGCTACGGCTCTTCGAGGGTCCTCGGACATGCGATGAAAGCTCCAAAAAAGGGGAGCACAAGTTCGCGAAGTTTGCTGCTGCATGCCTCCCGCTGCTTCTCAGCTGAGTGCGAGGGCAGTATAGCTTCATGGCTTCATGCATCTCTTTTGCACAGGGTGAAGAAGGCTCACGCGCCGCGCGTCGAGATTTCACCCACAAATTCAAGTTGAAGCGCATGCCTGGAAAGGCCAGCACCCGACACTCCTCCCAGAGTCTCACCAGAAAGCGCAGATGCACGCATTGGTGTTTCGGGCCGATGGACTCTGGCTCTGGCGTCTAGCCGAAAAGCCCTGACTTCCCCTGGCCCTGGCCGGCTCGGTGCATCGCAAGCCGAGTGTCCTGCAGGGCCCCTGCGTTAGACCGTCAGACAGCAACCGGTCTGAGGCTCCGTGTGCGACCCACTCTCTGCACATAAGGTGTGTCAAGGCTTGCGACTGTCCACAAAATGCCCGGTCCTACTCGGCTATGGCGGCTATGGATGCACATCACAGAACATGCGCAGGTACGTCCACTCTTCGTCGCTGTCCGTCTTACGTCACTTCAACTTATATCTGCAGAAAGCAAGCCCTGAGATCGCGGGTTGTGACGGAAAGAGTCTGCAATAAAAGCATGCGTCCACCTGTCGTTCATACTGCCACCTGCGCTGGAGGGCAAACTATGGTAGCATCGTGCGCAGCCGGCAGGGTGTCAGCCCAATTGGCTTGCAGACTGGTCAGCATTTCGCAGCATGTCGATGTCAACTCCTCTTTGGACAATGCCAGCCACATCTGCACCTTAAGCAGAGTTTTGAAGTGGGACTTCGGGGCAAAGCCATGACAAGGTACCATACAAGGCACGTCTTGCTCTGATCAGGTGCCCAGCACCGGTCAAGATCCCGCAGGAACACTAAACAGACCCGGCCGGTGGGAAGTGCAAGTCGGAGCTCCTGGCAGAATGCACTGCAGCGAGTACCAAGAGGCACCGGGGCCACCGTCAGAGGACTTGCTTGAAGCCAGAAGTCAGCACCCACTATGTCGCTGAAGATGCTGACTGCAGACGCGAAAAGATCTTCCCAAGAGGCTATTTCTAGGGCAGCTTGCACCGAAGCCGTGCATCGCTGTGCGGCTGTAAGAGCATCTTAGGATGTGAGACACAAGTCTGTCAATCTGATTTGGTCAGGTGACCCCTGCCCAAACCAACAAGTGTTTCTATTGCGAGCGGTGTCCATACTGCGTCGCCTAGCAGTGCGCAGCGACCCCTTCTCTCAAGCGCAGTTGCCTGTCCTGGAGCTGATCGGACATGTCCAAGACCCAGTCAAGCTACCGAGAAAAAATTAATGAACATTATTGAAACGGAGTGCTCGGCGCTTTACGTCAGACTCCGTGAAGATGGCTCGCATGCGCTTGGCCCGCTGCAGCTTCAGGGGGCTGCAGCAGAGAAGTCGATGGTCCTCCTAGCCTTGTGGTTCCTGTGAGCCTGAGCCCGGCATGACGAAGGACTGAAGGACACGGCACATCGTGTCCTTGGCCTGGCATGCTGCTCAGCATCCGCAAACAGCTGCGCAAGATTCCCGGAAGGTTGTCTAGACGAGACGACATGTCGAGGACATTGTAAGGCCTCCAGGTCAATCATGGCTGGGTTGGCTATGACACAAGCATCAGGGCAAACTCGACGTGAGGAACACAATTGGTGACTTTGTGAGTTGACGATATCCGATAAGCCAAATCTGATGTGCGGCACGGATGGCTCGTCGTGAACCAGAGGCAGTACTGATGCCTAGGACTTTTCTGCTCGCATGCCACTCACTTGAACGGGCCTGAAACCGTGCACACAGATCCCTAGGGAGATCGCTAGGCAAAATGATCTACCACAGGAACTTCTGTCATCGCTGCGCCGTGCACATCTATGCATCCTTCCAAATCTGCGCGAGTCAAAGATCTGATTCCCAAGACTGCTGATACGACGTGCGAGATGATGCCGAGGCTTGACAAGCCGCCGAATCCAGCCATGTCAGGCCAGCTTGCTCTAGGCAGGCACTGAACGGGCTTGTGACTATTGGACGCACGAAGGAGGACAAGATGCTGCCTGTGGCGAAGATTGTAAAACACTACATGGTCATAAGTGCCAAGAGCAAGCTCTGCAAGACCTGTCTAGACATCGACATGGAGAGGAAGATATGCACACATACATGTACGCAGCGGAGCTAGCTGAGTTTCTCTTGGGCCGAGACAGTCTCACATCTTTGCTTTGGCATTGCGGTGCACACGTGTAGGCTTGGATCGTGGCCGGGCTTTAAGTGGAGCTCACCGTGGTGCAGAGACCTATTGCGGACTCCACCCCCCCATAATGTTTACTCACACACTCGAGCCGTCCTGCAGCAAGCCTACGGTTTCCATATTGAGGATGTAGCCTAAGCAAGAACGCCTTCAGTCTCAGCTGACAACAAGCTGGATTTTGTCTGTGGTCCCACTTCCCGAACCATCACAGCCAAAACAGACGAAAAGATTGACATGTGAACAACTCTATGAAGGTTTACTGCTTGAGTTTGGGGCACTGTTTTGTCCTGCAGCGGCGGTAGCGATCGTGACGAAGTCCGGCCTTGACTCTCCCCGATATTCAAGGAAATCCAAAGGAAATCCGAGGATCTCCCATAATACTCCTTCCGTGCAGAATATCTGCACAGGGAGCGAGAACGCCTGTCACAGCAAAACTTGGAACCTCACTAATGGGATACTACAAAGCCCGCTTGCCGTCACAGAAGCATTCGATTACCTGCTGTTGCTCCGACCACGACCGCGACCACGGCTGTCGTCCCGCTTCGAATTGCGTGTATATCCACACCTAGGTATGGACAGCAAGTTTGAAACAGCGACAGTGCATATCTGCTTATCAACTTCGGACCCCTGCGAGACCCGATCCTGAAAAAGGAAAATTGTGTATCTTGGCTGTCGTTCGGGGAACTTGAAGCACGTGTCTTTCGATGCGAAGACTATGGCGCCACAGTTGGGGCAGTCCCAGTCGCCTAAGCTGAGTCACCCCATGGCCGGGGATTTCGATCATGCGCAAGCACTGCACAGAAGCCACAGCAATCACAGCACTTACCAACTAAGTGCTCACCCCACGTCGCTGACGATTGGATCGATCCACCGCTTCCCCATTCAGAAGCTGACAACGCTTGAACGCCAAGCAAAACTATCCTGGTACAGCGCCATAGTGAGCAGGCGGGCATGCGACAAAGAAGCAATCCACTATCGAGCACCCCTTCAGCCTGGCCCGACCTTACCTCCTACCCAATGATGCGGTGCAAGTTCCGAAAACGACGACCCGGCAAAAGAACCTCGTAAAACCTGCTGCAAACCCAAGAGTTGGGCCAAGTGGCCTGGCCGTCTCTCGAAGGCGGGTCCGCCGCCGCCCCCGCCGCCGCGGCCTGGGCTTTGTGGTGCTCATGGGCCTTCCTAGGTCCCAGCTGTCTTGGCTGGCTTCGGGGTGCTTCAGGGTGCTTCAGGTCTCGGCTTTTGAACTTCGTCGCTCTTGGCGCTGACATGTTCGGCCCAGCTTCTTGCTAGAAGCTTTCTATGAGACTCCGGAAAACCCCTCTTGCTTTCCTCTTGACTCAAGAATCGTAGAAGTGCAGTACACAGAGCGAGCTGAACCCAACCTGCGTGCATCTGCCTCAGAGCTCCTGCCTGCTTTCTGCAGGCGTGTACACTAGTCACTAGCTTGTCTGTGCAACTTGCGATGAGACTTGTGCTCGGACTCGGATGTCAGTCATGCACTTACAACTCCACACGATCAACTTGCAACTTCCTCCAAGGGACGGGGTGGAGGTGAACGGCGCCGGCTGCGACTGCGGCTGCGGCTGCCGCCGCCGCCACCGCGGCTTCGACTACGGCTACGGCTTCGACGCTTGCGCCGGCTACCGCCAACGGCCTCTACCTGGCAGGACCACGAAGGACGAAGCACTCCCAAGGACATCCCACTTTGAACAGAGCCCGGAAAGCTCCAACCTCGCGGGCGCGGTCCTTCCCTTTGCGGTCGTCCCATTCCACCTGATCACGAAGTATAAGGGCAGATGCCTTTATTCAGCCCTTCTAAAACAGAGCTGACCCCCTGGTCCAGCGCTCCTTCGGGGTCTAAGCAGGCTTTGGAAGGGTCGTTTAATGCAAATCGTTGCCAGGCTCGTTTCTAGGGTGCAGAGGTTTAGGGGTTTGGGGGTGCAGGATTTAGAGGCTGAGGCATGTCTATTCTCGTCCTGACCTCGATTCAACCCCGAAGCCCGACCAATCCAGAACTTTCAAGCTGCATCAAAGACCCGTGAATATTTGCGGCTACATCTCGGAGTCCTTTTGCTAATTGACTCTCACTCTCGGGGCATTAGAAGTTTGGCATCATTTCCAAGGCATGTTGGAAGGCATGCGCTCCTCACTCCTGCCCATCTCAGATTGAAGAATTCAAAGTCGAATGACATGTAGGTCCTGCTTCTGAGCTATCCACAATCCCTTATCCACCCCATGTGCCGTGCCACATTCATCCTGGAACTTGCAACCCAATGCCACGGCAGTTGCTCCGAGTTCCCGGCATCATATATCACTTCGTCGCCTGGGGTTGGCTTCAGGAAGATGTGATGTTCATTGAGTTCGTCCTCAAAGCACAGTCTTTCCCTCACTCCCTCCCTTCCCTTCCTTCCCCCCGCGTGTTGTACCGTCTTGTCCGTTCGCCTCTCCCCTTCCGTCTCGCCGTCCCGTCCCGTCGCGTCCGGTCCGTCCCGCCCATCCCGTCGAATATGCATTGATCGTTCGAGGCGCGTAACTGTCCTCCCTGTGCTCTTCTGCTCTCTGGGCGCCCAGCCATCTCTGACGCTGCCATCTCCATCTAACAGGGCCGTGACGTGGCAGAACACATTTTCACCTGTCGGGCTGGTGCTTTGGGGGAGATGCTGCGACACGAGAAACAAGATCTGGCTCTGGGCGTGATGCCCCGGCACAGTCAGCCGTCAAAGTATAGCCCTTCATCACCCTTTTGCAGCATCCAAGCCGAAGCCCCGGACCTGCCGAGCTTTCGAGATCGGTTTTGCCTCTGGGGCGCCGACCCCCTTCGTTGGGGCGGATGAAGCCGAAACCCTTGTCCTCATGCCAGCGAAGGATGACCTTAGCTTGGGCTGAGGCTTCCGCGAGACCGGCAATGAGAATTGAGTCTTGAAGCTTGGGCTTCGTTTGGGATCCTCTTCTGTGAGGCCGCCTCTCGATTGCAACGGCAAGGCCACTGTGAGTTTCGGTGGGTAAGGCTATGCTCCAGGACTGAGCGTGCGAGGGTAACTTGCGTCATCACGGCATAAGCACAGGTTCCGAGAAAGGCTGCTTGCCTTGTGGAAGGCGGGTCCCCTGCGCTTCGGGAGAGGGATGGCTGTGAAATCGAAGTAAGCACCGCTGAGGGTGGGTCCTACTAAGACGTTCGATACAATCCCATGCCCAGAGCCCATGTATACAACGCCAAAGAGCGAACCTCACCGGCAGAAACCGCCCGTGCGGCAAACGTCACACCGTCCACACGCATCCACACTGAGCCCCAAACCACCCGAGATCAAATGAATCTCCCTCATCAACCCCAGACCCTTACATGCAAGGCTTCAGTGGCTCCACGGGGCATGGCCCCTTGCGGTAATGAAGCACACCCCACGCTGCGGACCCAGCTGCGGCGTGGATTTGCTGAACCACGCTTAGAAGAACAGCATGTTGATTCAATGCTTTCCAGTGTTGACAGCTTCCAGCAACGCAGCTTGGCATGTTTCGTTTACCGTACATGCATCTCCAACTCCCAAACTCGCCAGAGATTCACTCAAACATTCCCAGTCCCGCAAGCAAGTGCCGGATTCGCAGCAGCTGGTGCAACAGTTGGCAGCAACATCTTCGGCCTATTTTGGTATCGTCGCAGGTTCGAAGCCGCTTGCAAAATGCTGAAAAGCTGCGTGGAACTTGGAAGGCGGCGATAGATCTTGCGAACCTTATATTAACGTGGTTCAGGTTTTAAGGTGTAGGGTTTAGGGTTTAGGGTAGTTAGTGAAGATGAATCAAGCAGAAACACCATGATGAAGCCCAATGCCGTGGACTGCCTGTCGCCACACGCCCTCAAACAAACTCATGAAGCCAGCGTTTTGAGATCGAATATTTATCGATTCAGCTACCATCTGTAACACAACCAACCCAAGACCATGAGTTTTCCCATACGACTTAGGGTAAATAAACTACCGTCCGCTTCCACTCTTGAGTGCGGCATGGTATCCATGAGCACTCCTATTAAATCTGCCAGAAAAGATGAATCACTCGCGCAAGTGGCTTGCTGCGGCCTAGGGAAGGAGGTTCTTGAAGGCTTATGTCAACGATCGGAATGGTCATGTTTCCTGGCTGTCTGTAGGAATCCAGGTCTTTCAATGGTCCTCCATTGACGCCTCTGGGAAAGGAAAAATGGGTGTAAGTCCTTAGACCTTGCGCCCGTGCCATTCACGAAGCAGGTTCTGCAAGGGTTACGTGCATCTAAACCCAGACGGAGTCATGTTGCAAGGCTGCGACGATGATTCCCAGAGCTTCGAGATCAACCTCGCGTTTTGGTCTGGGGCTGCTTTCTGCTTCATGGCTCTCCGCTTGGCGGAGGCTTGCAAGGGAGCTCGAAATCCGAGGTGGGCAGCTGCACAATCACATCAATTGCGATACGACGCAGTCCCGATACAGTTGCAGTGTCTGAGTAGAGATTCTGAGGCCATCTGTGAGGCCGCTTCCACCAAGCTCGCCGAGCATCGTTCAGCTTGCGGATTTTGGGCTGACGGGCAGCTGGCATGTTCGCACCCACGAGTGGATATGGAGTGTACACAGGTGCCCCTTGTGTGTGGTTGCTTGCATCTACTGTTCGAGGTTCCCGAAATTGTGCGCCACCTGGACTCTACAAGGATCTGGCTAAATTCGAGGTGCAAGACTCCACTGCGTATCGACGTTCATAAAGGTGCAGGATCACTTAGGCGCGTGCGCGGCGGAAGGATGTAATGTCAGCCGACAATGCTAGCCGCATCTAAACCTGTAAACCATGGCCATGTATCCGCAAGAGAGCAAGAAGCATCGGTGGTGGTCTGTAAGTCCAGCCTCTGCTGTGTTCAGCTGCCTAACGGCTTTGCGCCCAGACTGACTGTGGCAAATTATTGGCTGCAGGCCTGGGCGTGCCATTCTGGCATCACAGCCAAGCAGCCAAGCTTGCACTGACAGCTTTCGTACATGTCAGAGTAGGACTGCCAAACAGTCCAAGCCGGACCTCTGAAACCGTCTGCAACGGTCCTAGTCACGCACTGTGACAAATGTCCGGTCTCCAAGCAAAGTCAGCAAAGACAGTGCAGCGCAGCTCTGGCCAAAAGCTCAACTCTCGCTGAGTGAAGCTTCGTGACGGAATCGGTGCTGACTATGCAGTGACAGTAGAAATTCAGAAAACAGCTGTCACACTCGCCTGCTGTGCATGGCTGCTTGGCTTTGTGTTATGCATAGCCCTTGACCCGTGATGCCTGAAATCTCTTGTTCCCTGAGCCATCCGAAAAACAGAACTCGATGCAAGAAATGGTTGGTTGAATTTGCTCGCCAAAGCAGTCTTGCAGCTGGAGTTCTGCCAAGCCTAGTGACTCTCACGGAGGAAGCCTGGACAGGTGCGACAACTGTGCACAAGCCTACCAATGTTCCTGACCCAACGGCGCCTAGTGGTACGGCCCCTCCAGCGGCCGAGCAAGGCACGCTGAACATTGGGAAACAAGTTCTGCTTGAAACTCAGATGGCTATCCTCGAAAGCCTTAGGAGCCTTGCGGGTGAGAAAAAGGAAGAGGATACCAAGCCGAAGGTGAAAGAAGCAGAGAACATTCGCCTGCCCGAGTTTCCGAATCCTGAAACGTATAGGTCGTGGAAAACAGCAACACGGGGAGCTGTGAGAGCTGCCTCAGACTCACCGGACGAAGCGTTTGCATGGGTCATGAAAGCATACGACGCAGAGTCAGAGGCCAATCACCAGACTCGCTATGAGGACTTGCAGTCGGGACTCCGGCCCCGAATCGCGCTCGGTCTTTGGTTCTCTGCTTTGCGGGGGACTTCGCTTGTCGGGCCCAGGGTGATAAGATACCTGCATGCAATGTTTAAGAGCGGCTGTGAAGCCCAAAGCGATATAGGATCAGTATGGATCAGTTGCCAGCTACTTTACATCAACGGATCTGCCGGACCCCTGAAGAAGCAGGTGACAAAGAAAACGAAAGACAACGAGCAAGACGGAAAATAAAAGGAGCGATTCATGTTCACCGCCAGTTTGCAGACATCCAACTTGCAGTTCGTGAAGGCGAGTTTGCTAAGATAATCGATCCCAACGTAGAGCGCTATGTCAGGACCAAAACAAGATACTGTACCCTTAATTGCATATTCGCCATGCTTGGCGCCGGGCCGAGATCGAGGATTTGAAACTTCTGGCCGTTTCTCACGAACCTGGGCGTCTCAAACAGCAGGTCTTCATCCCAAAGTCAGACAAACATCGTCGAAGGAACAAGCTTGCAGAATGCTGCTTTGCTGGAACCCAGAGCTCACGCCCACGAACTTCCTTGTCGTAGCTCCTTGCTCAACTCTCTAGAGAGGTGCGGTGCGGCCGGGAGCAAGGCTTGTTGAGCTTCCTGTGAGAGGCCTTCTCCACAAAAGCCTCAAACGAGGGATCACCAGAATCTCCGAGTCCAAGTGTCTCAAAAGGCCCTTACAGAACAAAAAACCGAGGGACGGAGCGACACAGACAAAGAGCACGGGCACGAGACGGAGCGCCGGCCTCGCTCTCGTTGTGCTTGGTGACCAGCCAGAGCTCGCCTGCCAGTGGCGGCCACGGGCCCTTCCTTCGCCTCTTCGCCTTCGCCTGCGCCCCTCTTTCTTTATAGGGTTTTGGAGTGCTCCAGTATGCTCCAGCCGGTGCAGTGCATACAAGTGTTCTATTACCTTTTACAGCACCGTCCAGGAAATTCAAAAATGCGTTCGAGAAGCTAGTGTAATCCAGAGAACTGTGGCAACAATCACGAGTAATGAGCTGAGTAGGCATCATGAGAGTCACTTTCAAGACACTCCCCTTGCCGTCTTACATAAAGCCAGCACGGATTGGCAGGCAGACTGGCGCAGATTGCCCCGACTGAGCCCTGCCGGATCCTGTCAGCCACTACTCCGGGCAGCCTTTGACCAGCACCTCTGAGATGTCGTCCACTCCCAGGCCCTCAGGGTTCATCAATCTACTCTAGATGCCACTAGATACCAGGCGATGCACAGTCCAACTAGGTAAGGCTGGCTGAGGGGGAGGTTGGGAGCAGCTTGCGTCGTAGCCTCCTCGGATGATGTGCTTGACATGTAAAGCTATGGAGCAAGGCTTGCATCGAGGGTCTTGAAGACTAGTGTTGCTCAAGGAGGTGCAATGCTGCGACATGCGACATACCACCGCACATGCACTCTGAATCTGAAGATGCAAGTATTGCCAAGCCGAATACATTAAAATGCACTACTGATTCGCACCTCTGTGGTTTTCATCTATGTAATACCACCGGCTTTCGCACGCATGCTGTTATATAGTTATATTACAACATCGGTCCGAAAAGCCCAAGTGGCCGCATCAAACATGCACTCAACAACGATGATCATGGTCGACTACCTACAAACCTTCTCTAACGGGATCCTGCCGACATTGGGAGGTGGGAGCAAAGTCTTCCACACACGGAGTGTAAACAGGGGACATGGTGCAATATGAACCAGCCGAACGACAAAAACGACAACGCCTCACAAAGATCACAAAGCAAGGCAATTCAACAGAAGCACATGGCAACGGAGATTGAAAGTTGAAAGTGCAGCCGTCTGCCAGCAAGAAGGGCCTTGATCGCATCGATCCGGACGTGCACTGAAGTTGCCACAGCAGCTTGCGACTGGCACAAGGTGTCTGTAACCACATCTAAATACTGAGTTTGCAAAGGGACTCCGGTGAAGTGCTTAATAACTTCTCGATTACCGATCACATCGAGAAATAGAACTTCCGGCAGTTGAGCCACAATTTCTCGTTGCTTCGGCCTTGCTCCTCTTCATTTATCCAACGGCCCGGTCTGCTCGGGCCCGAAGCGTTTACAATAAAGCTTTCCAGCTGCATCCCGAGCTCCAACGTGGCCCCACTCGCGGCCTCGGGCCAGAGCTCGCGCGCGCAGCGGTAAATCTCCGTGAGGATACGGAGACCTTGGCGGCTTCCCTGAACTTCGCAACAGCCCTGAAGCCTAGGCGCTCCCTAGGACCCGTGTGTCGCTTCAACACGTTCCAGCATGTCATCGCGGCAGCTGCACGAGAGCTTGTGCAAGATGTCTTTCAATCTACCGTCATCCTCGAGCCAGCATCCCAAAGCACATCATGATACATGTCGTTGTCAACGCCGACATGTTGGACCACTGCTTCGCCAGCTGTTGTGCAATGCGGGTGGAGACGGTCGCACCAAAAGTCCAGGTTCGTCATGTTTCAGGGATGCCGCGTCCAACTCTGGACTTCCAGGCCCTGTCATCACTCTTCTTACTGCTCCTGTTCTGGTTTTTGTGTCCATCTAGAATCTAGGGGCATTGTTTTTCTGGCACCCTTTTCCGCCGTCCAAGAGTACCCGTATTCGAGGCGAAGTAGCAGCTGATGTGGATGAACTGACACACTTGAACAACGCACCAGATGCACATGGCATGTCCGGCCGTTGGAAGCAGGTCCGGTGACAGTGACACCCTGAATCCAACTCATTCGAGACTGTTCCAAAAGAGAAGACCGTGAGGGCAAGACAGGGCGAGCTCCTGCAACCCTGACAGCACCGGCATCTTGCGTCCCGGACGAAGCACGACCGAATCGGAGCCTTCCGAGTCGCAGGCGCAACCGACAGCGAGTCGCACACTCGTGGATTTGCTTCGGGCTGACTTCCGCATTCGAGGATATTCGAGGCTGAACATGCAAGTTTAGTGCTCATTCCTCAGGCAACTCTCACCCCCAAGCAGCTCCGTGGTCCCGACCAAGCCTACAGCTTGGAGGAAGGCCGGGCCATAGTAAATCAAGAAGGCAGGTCCAGCCTCAGCGGATCGCACAGAGCCGGGCTTCGTTTGAGGGATTTAAGCTGTGAGCCCTGAGCCCAAGCCTTCGGTGAATGTAGTGGAGCCGCGACAACCACAACTCGACCACTGAGTGTTATCAACGACCGCCAGCGAACGCCTGTGTTAAGGTGCCCGCGCTGAGCAGTGATTGCTTTAGGGTCACGTGCCCCCGCGGGTATTGGCCCACATGTCATGCGCCAACACTAGCCCTGAATCTCGCTTGGGCATCGAGCTCGTGTAAAACCTTGCCGGGAAATTGCGCAGGGAAGCGATGCATACCTAGGATCCGGTCCTGCTTCAGGCTCGATAAGGCCAAATCAGCTTGAAAGGAAATCCGAAACCCTGTCGTACCCGCCGAGAAGCCTCGCACCTGCAAAGGCTTCCCGCAGCTCTGCAGCCAAGGTACCGGTCTTGAAAGTACTTGCATGGGCACAAGTTCGGGCGAGAACGATTGACCTGAGAGGGCAGTCGATGTACTAGCTTCACTGTGTCGCGGCAAAGTTATGCGCTGCAATTGGCAGAAACGGAACAAGGCTCCAGAAACCTGCGACCTCACCACTGTCGTGTCGGGTGCTGCCCTCACTGACGTTCTAGCAGTGTTTGCCGCTCTCGACCCTTCTGTAGCGCAGGGCTCGCTACTCCCTGCTGCTTTTTGGAGCGTGGTGCCACTCTCCGCAACTATGAAGGCTTGGATTTGACACTTCAGGATGTGTAGCCTTGCACTCTGGTCTCCTTGAGGCATCTTAGCCACTCTCCATTCGTTTATTCGGCTCGCACACTCGGGACTTCATGCTCCGAACAATCGAACTCCAAGCCGAAACAGTGTGGCCACGAACCGCATGCCCCGAATCTAATCTCGAAACCGGCTGAAAGTTAAACGTAAAGTTCAGGTCAACTAAGCTCGAGCACCTCTACCTGCCCATTCAACTCGCATCAAGACTTCTCTGAACCGCTACGAAAGAGCCTGCACAGCCTGTCCGTGCCATCTCGACACTGAGCACCTCCTTGTCCTTTCGCAAGTGGCTTTGGTGCTTGGCGGCATTTCTGGCTGTTGCTACTTCGATATGAGGGAGCAGAAAAACTTGATTGACCATTGATTCACAACGTAGCATATTAGTGCTTGCTTCTGCACCCGAACCGCAGAACCTGCGTCAGCCCCGAGCCTCGTCTGGAAGTTCTTGATTGAATGCCTCCACAACCGTGCGTCCATGCGCCTGGCATGTCGAGTGCATCGTGTGAGTGCCGGAAGTCCTGCGCACGAAATCCCCCACCTGAGCCATGCAAAGAAGTCGCATAGCAGCCAAGCCGTGCGGACCTCGGACAAAACTGAGTTCCGTCATCACAGGGATCATGCGCATCATCTGGGGAATTGTGCGTTTCCGCGCGGACACAATTACAGTACCTGGCGATCTTGAACAGCCTTGAAATTCCCCGAAGGAACATCACACGGAATCTTGCGCATCAGTTGGATCCCAGCATGCTAGCATCAGCTAGCGAGTCTTCTGCCGTGGTGCCCACGAGCCATTATGAGCCCACTGATCCGGACTTGTGCCTTCTGCTGTGGCGACGAGACTTGTGCCTTGTGCCGTGGCCGCGACTACCCCTGCAACAAGCATCGTCAGCATCAGTCTTGCACCTTCCGAGGTGACAGCAAACCCTGCGACTAGCATCCTCACGGGAGAGAAGCATGCTGCGGTGGTGGATTCGATGAAAATGTGCGCATTCGAATCAACAACTGGATTAGAGGCATAGGAGCCACAGCACCGGCTTGATGTGGTGATCGACAAAAGTCCGGCTTTTCTCGCTCCATGCACATGACATGGTGACAAATCTGGCAGCGCAGCGCGCTACCTGCACCGAAGGACGACCGGTAGGTTCCACACCCCGCGGAGGCTCGCCAAGAGAGGGTACATGATCTGACCAGCGGTACTTGAGGTACTTCTCCATGACCTCGTGCAGCGCAGGGCTCGGATATTGACAGCTTTGCAGAAGCATTTCTTGCAGAACGATCGGCTATGATCGGCTTGCCCTCCACGCAAAACCTAGATGGCTCCACATTCCAAGACATCTTTCTCGTTTCGTGCGGACAGAGGTGCCCCTCCCCTTTTTGGGCAAGCAACTGGAACGAGCAATCGGACCTCTACAGACCGACAGGTGCAGAGTCCGAACAGCGAGAGCAGTACCCGTCCACAGAAGCGTGATTAAGGCATAATCACATCCCCAATCTTTTCGCCAGTTGTCTGCGCCTGCGTCTCCGTTTGGGAGGCGATACCTTCAATGAACTTGAAGGACTGCAAGAAGCTGTTCAACACCTCAGCTTGTTCTTGGTGAGCCGCGGAGCTCTCTCTCAAAGGCAAGCTTTGGGAAAGCTGCTGCCTAGGAGGTCGTCGTTGTCCGGACTCAACTTGCGAAACGATCTAGGGTTCATTCTCGTCCACAGTTTGAGCTTGCTTAGATGATGTGGCCGTAGAGGCTTTGTGGCTAAGTCATGATTCCGGACGTACCGATTGGCTTCAAGTCGGTGTCGGTGCTGAGATAAAGTTGCGATCCTCGCCTGCATTCGCAATCGAAACCCAAACCCAGAATTTGCATCGTTGCACAAGTACAGCCAGCTCCTATGACCAGACTTCTTCGAACTTACTAAAGAACACATCTCACGCTGCCTGTTAGGCCCGGGGAAGCGGCATGGAGTGGGAACTTGATCACGAACTTCTCACAGCCGCCCAAAGGCGAGGGCTCCGCACCGGCCTCGGAAAGCCGCGGCCTACGGGCCGCCTCTGAGCGCTCCCAGGCAGAACACTCCTGTTATTCAAGGTTTTTGCAGTCGCGACCGCGAAGCCGCAACCCTACAGGTGGTGAAGCTTGCAGGATCTGGCTAGCCCGTCAAACCTGCCAGACCACAGGCCTTAAACGGTACCGTAGTTGCTCATGCCGTAATCTCTGATGCCTAAACCTCAAGAGACCTGAACCCTCCAGTTGTTTCAGCTACAGCCACCTCAGCTCCATGCTAGGTCGGTGAGCCAATGAACGAAGTAAAGCGCCACATCCGGAGCACCCGCATGAAGCCTCCATTTTGAGCTGTAGGCTTTGCCCTCTGAATTTGAAGTTGAGGCTTTCGGATATCAAGACTTAAAGACAACATCTTCGGGAACACAACTACTGACATGCAGCTCCTTATCGGTCTGTCTGTGTAATTCTATGTAAGCTGCAAGTGTACGCATGTTCGAACAAGCGTAATGTATATTTATATAGACATATTATGTTTGATGCTAGATATATACACACCCACATGCATCACCTTTTCAAACATCGGCGCGGATAACCTCTGCTAGTACTTCACTCTGGCTCGTAGTGTTTGTTCCCTTTCTTCTGTCCATTGCCATGTGTTTGCAAGTAGGATTCGCAACACACATCGATGCTTGCATCACGGCGTGCCATGGCACTACACTCGATATCACTCGATCGAAGGTACCTTCTACAGAAGTTCTCAGCTAGATGCAGCAAGAAATGCAAAGCGACAAACAGGGACGCCCATAGCCAACCAGTTCACAAATAGTTCAAAATGCATCGATCGACGGTATGGAGTAAAGCGCACTTGCTTGTAGTAGCCAGAGGAAAACGAGACTTTGGGAAGCTCGGCCCAGCCTCCGGTCAGCCGTAATGGCCTCACGAAACTTCGTGAAGATCGCGCCAGGAGGCGCCTGCGACAAGAGATGACTCGTGGCTCCAGGGCTTCCAATAGCCGAGAGCACAACATCTATCCGAGGGCGCCGTCGCCTCAGACAGCTAAGCTCCGGACCCGACCTCTCAGAGCCCTTAAGTTCGAAGCCCCAAAAAGGCGAAACCCTAGCAGACCTGGCACACTTCACTGCCCTCACGAGCTCTTCAAAGGCAGGCCCTCGTGGGGCCTCTGCTTGGACGAGCCAGCCATGGTTGAAACACAGGTTGCACCTCCGAGTTTGCCACGGTGAAATGCTTGGGAGAATGGGTCAAAGCAGAAGCATGTAACTGAAATAATGTTGGTGCTGGACACCCGCACCGCATGCGCTCTTCCCGGCTGAGGCCAGGAGCTGAAGGCAAGGCAGAGACAAGGACACATATAGTATTTAAAATGTTGTCACTTTACAATCATTCGGAAGGAGCGACACGGCCGGCTAAGTCAGCGCTACTCGCTGCGAGTACGACCCTTGCAACGCTGAGAAGCTCTGCCGAATTGGCCGGGTTCCCGCACTGCGTGAACTGGATGGACTGTCGCTCCGATGATCCCAGCCTCGGGAAGCTTGCCGGGATGCAGTTGGGGTGGTGGACGCTGCTTGTCCTCTGTTCCACCATTTCAGGTTGGTGTCGGACTTCCGAAACGTCCAAGCTTGAGAACCCCAAAAGCAAGGCCTCAGAAGAACCCGCAGCCGAGAGACTCTCTGAAGCTTGGGAGCAGGTCTGGATAGTGATCCTGGGAGAACTCTTGGCTGACGTGGTTCAACTTGGCAGCCATGTACATTCACAACGTTCGGATCGGGTTCCGGATGGCTCAGACTTCTTGGATTGCGAAGCCCCGGAGCAATCCACTCCCAACCCTGTCCATAATGTAACACAGGGCATGGTCGTGATCCCCGATGACGTCGCCAGCTTCATAGCCTGAGCAGGTAAAACTTGCGGGTTTCGGCCAAAACGTCCGAGGCACCAAAACGGCTTTGGCGACGTCGACAGACCGGGATCCCTCCGGAAGGTCTGGCTATTGCAAACATCCCACTTTGCTCTGCTGAGCGTGGGGCCGTGGTATCCGTCGTGCTGCGATTGCACCTGGTGGTTCGGTTTGCTTTGGCTTGGTGTGAATCTGTGTTTGTGTGTCTCATCATGTCAAAGCGGATCCACAAGTAGTTAGTCACGATCTGCACAAGCTTAGCCAGCGCTCTCTTCAAAGCCCGGTATGCAGTATTCGACCAACCATCGCACACTCACAACATTCAGACGTACGCTCACACCTCTTTACTTCCCGAATGCTGAAGCATGCCTAGCCCTGAGGCCGCCGCTGTTGGCAGCAGCTTCTCCATCTTCATGATGTCATGGAAAGCAGTCAAAGCCTTGGTCCGGGGAAGCCTTCCGGAGCCTCCAAATCCCCACTGACACGCGCAAACACAGCGGGCTTTCGGTTCCTGTGCGGGAAGCCCTCAGGCTCTTGCGAGGAGCGACACCATCCTCGTCTCGTTCACTTTGAAAGAGTCCCTGACGAGACATTCGGGGGCAGAAGGAAGTGGGAGTCGGTCCTACGTGGTGGATCTCAGGCACACAGGCCAGGCGATGCAGCCTTAGGCTCGGACCTTCCACTGCCCACCTGGTCGATCAATCCAGCCTTCGACGGACGGTGTCTCGAGGCTAAGATCCTCAAGTCTTACGTTTTCGCGCGAGCGCCCTCACTGCCGAATTCAGCCTCTATATGCCTCTATGCACCACTGGCAGCTGGCAAGTTTACCGCGAGTTAGAGCCAGCAAATCCACCCTCCTCTTCTGCTGCAATCAAACCAAGACTACCGCAACCGTCTCCCTGCCGGGAGGTTCAAGACAAGTAAAGGAGCAACAGATCGGAGCACAAGCTCTCTTCATGGCCTGAAGCTTCCAGATGGCTAGCATCCACTAGGTCCACTAAGGTCGGATTAGACCCGACAAGCTCTCCAGACTGGGTGAGAAAATGAGGTCTGAGCATCCACCATGAGCCGCCGGAAAAAGCCCCACCTTAGCAGATTGGCACCTTCATCTCCCCCCCTTTGTGGACTTGGTGGATCGACAGGTAGTCAGGCAGTCTAGAGACATAGCCGCAACCAGCCTTCGACCTAAGGCAAGCTGCTTGCATTCCAGGACGAAGTGCCGAAGCACTTCGGTACAAGCAGCGCCCGACATGATCAACATTAAATGCGCAAGAGCTCTCCTTCAGCTTCGAAATCCAACAGCACCCCAAAACATCTCCCCCCTCTCAAGCTGAGCTCTTCGCTGTGCATTGTTGAGGAAAGCCAGGCGCCGCTCCTTGTTGTAGAGGCCTAAGGAGGGCATGTCATCTGAAGCAAGCGTAGCAGCAAGAGTACCAGATCTTCGTGGCACAACGGAAAGTCAGAGGTGATGCCTGAACACGCGTACTCGCTTTGACACAGAAACCATTCAGGTAATCGCGTGCCCCGACCTGTGCGCCAGCAGCGTTTTACTGTAGGAGCTGGGCCTTGCCCCTGCACTCTTCGAGGTCTGAGGGGTGCAGATCAACGCCCTGAAAAAGATCTCCATGAATGTTCCGGGTGTTGCTTGCCTTCACCTCAGCGCTCGCCTTCACCTATGCGCCCCGACTTCGTCTGCTCTCCCGGATTGGGCATCCCGACGCTGCTGTATCTCGGGAGGAGCTGAGCTGCTCTGCATGGCCACCTGCTCATGTTAGATTAAACACCTTTTTGTCTGTTGCCAGTTGACGCATCTATTCGTATACCAGTACCTGCATATGAACATTGGCCTTTGGTCAGAGTTCTGATTGAAACGATCTGAGAAATCCCCAGCCTGCCCGTCTTGGACACCGGCCGCCTGGAAAAACACCACGCGTGACTTGACATACGGGCATTGTTGATTCCAGCAAGCTCAGGCTTGGAAATAACCATCTGCGAGCCAAGCAGGCAAGGAACAACTTCTACAAATCCTTGCTTTGGCCCAGCCCCGAGCCCGGATTTGGTCTAGAGTCTATGGGATGGGTTTGGGTTTGGGGGTGCGTCGAGCTGGGTTTCAACTTCCAAGTGCTGACTGGCTTCTTCGCTCAAAACGCGTCGCCCACGCTGGCAAGTCGGGCCTCGAGCACTTTCCAGTCCTCGTCCGTGCCGAAGGAGAAGCCTTGTCGACCCTCCAGGTCCAGGCCTCCGAGTGAGGGAAAGATCAGACATACACCTGGCTGCTGCCCAATTCAAGGAGTCAAGGAGTCAAGGTGACAGACATTTTTAGATTCCTCTGAACTCTAGAGCTTCTCGCTGAGGTGGCGGCGAGTCAGCCAATAGATGGCAAAGAAAGCACAAACGGTGCGCTGATACCTCGAAGGGGAGCTGCACTAGACATGCATCGGATAGTAAGTGGGCTGTTGGGCTTGGAAGGGGCCATTTCGGGAAACGAGGCCTCGAATGATGGCGGATGGTCCGGTCCAGGCACAAGACTGCTTTGGCGGTACTCCCTGTAAGAAACATCTGTCTCCCATTGCCTGGCTAGGCATTTGAGCTCCATGAACCCCACCTGGTTGTCCGAAAGAAAGCCGCCCCCGAGTACGAAAGACTTGTCGCTGAACACTTACGACTTATCAAACTATGACGTATCTGGCGGTCTGCACGTTCTCACTTGGCTAAGACTGAGGTTCTTAGCTCTCGGGCACAAGACGCTGAGCCTCCAAAACTGATCCAACCGCTAGTCCCTGAAGCTTGTCACAAGCCACAACACGCTTCTGGCAAAGGCACTCGTCATCGGTTGTCCGCCCTGAGCCGGTGCCTACGACCTAGGCGAAGCTGAGACCGTAGAGTCTGGACAGGAATTTTTCAGGTTTCGAGAAGTGTGAGGGTTGGCCTGCCATCACGGGAGGCGGAAGTTTCAATGCAACCGATCGCTGCACCAGCGATCACACTTGGCTGGGGCGCATTGATATTTCGACTTGCAAGACCCGGCAGGGTGTCAAAAGAACTCAACAGGGATTGCCAGAGCTGTCTGTAAGGCAGCATCGTAAAAGCCTGGGGAACCGTCGATCTCTGTAAGTGCGCCGCACCATCCCGCAGGTACAGGGACAGCTCCGGAAAGGCCGCTAGGTCCTCGTCTCGTGACAGCCTAGTCCTGTAGACTTGTTGGCTGCCCGACTTCGCCGACATATGCAAACGAAGTTTCGCCTCAGCCATCGAGCATCCCCAAAAGCCCAAAACCCTACCGCCCCAGCGACTGTCCGTGTTGAACTGGGCCAAGGTGTAGTCTCGGTCCAGCAACCGGTTGGCCATCTTCCTGCCAAGTTCGTGGCTTTCAAGCAGGGTTCAACATGAAAAGAGTTGGCATCAGGCGTCGGTGAGCGGTATGCGGCAAATTAGATTGAAACTCCAAAACCGACTCGTCCAGATGGTGCCTTGAAGGGCGACGCCAGATCACATGACAACGATTTCGCCAGCGCAGGCATCCAGTCGTGTGGGAGGCTTTCTGCATCGTAGAGTAAGTCATGCAACTGTTTGCGATCCCGCAGTCAGTCTCAAGCCCTGGCCCCCCCCTTACGAGTGCCCTAAGCCCGAAGCGTGACCACGATCCGCTGGGAACTGTTAGTTTAGCTGGCAGGTACTAGAGCCCTGTACCCAATATCTGAAACCCGGCTCGCTGGCACCTGACCGTGCGCCAGTCAGTTCCTGATCGGCATCTCGGATCGGTATGAGGCAGTCTGAACAAACAGGGGTTGCACGTGTTCTGCCTCCAGCTCCATGCAAGACGGCAGGGATCGTATCAACGGCCGCCGAGACATGCAATTGATAATTGAGCCCTGTGTGTTGTCTATGTCTCACGAGACTTCCAGGCAATCAGCAAGCCTACGCCCTACGTTCAAGGCGCCTGGTCTTGCACCAACTTTCACCTCCCGCTCTGCCCCAGCCAGTACCGAGGCATCGACTTTTCCCCGCCAAGATCCGACGGAGATGTGCATTGGGGGCGCCCCTCCTTAAAGGTGCTTCACAGAGATCGCCATCATGCGGTTCATGTGCAGATTGCCCTCGACTGCCTTGTCTTCCTTTGGAGATCTGCGCATGCCTTCTCGGCCCCGGACTTCATGTTTTGGTTCTTCGGAGCTACCTCGGAACCGGCCAAGTGGTCAGACCCCACGGTCGCTGTGCCGGCTTTCAAACCAGGCATGCTACTAGATTCGGTCTGCTGGGCTGCAAGGCATTACGTAAACCTACTGCAACCAACATGCAACGCTGCACAACTTCGGAGCCCGCATGTCACACAACCAGCGTTGACCCTATCCCCTCATTTCGATGCAAGCTGTCAGCTCTACTCTGGGCTCCATTATCTTTTCCGGATCAAACAGCAAGGTCTGCAAACATGCTGGTCCGGCTCGGCTGCAACGCACAGAGCCCAACACAAACCGAGAATCCTTTGAATCTAGGCGTAATTTCATCTGCACGATATCTCTCAATCGTGGAACAAGCTCTGCTCTGATTAAGACTGATCCACGAGAGCCGAAGTAATGCCGTAATCCGGTCTTCGAAGAAAAGAACTGGAACTTCAGCCAAAGCTACAGCTTCATTGATGGAGGCAGCTTTGGAGATCGACGTGGCGATGGGCACCCGCTTCAACAGTGCGAGCTCGCGCTCCTCAGATGCGCCGTTCGTCTCGTTGTATTCAAGATTATTCGTGTTATGCAAGCCTCGTGAGGATTTCGGGGACACATCCTGCCTCCCGCTTGCGACTGTGCACAGCCCGTGTCACGAACTTAACCGAGCCTGGTTTTCTTTCAAAGAGAATTACACACTATGTCCGTTGGTTAGGCCAGTGTGCCGTATATCCGGTCCGGAGCCACTAAGGCCAGGGCCAGCTGCTGAAGCACCGTGTCCGGCTTCTTGGGCCCTGCGGAGACACTGACTGTCACAGCAAGACCCAAGAGGTGGTCTCTTGCCGCGGCTTGACTTTCAAAACGGTCAGAGCCCCTTTGAACCCAAAGTCTCAAAAAAGCGCAGGCCACAGCCGCCAGGTCCCAGGCCATCTCCCGCCGGACCACCGGTGACACTGGCCAAGGCTGGGGAGTGCGACGTTTTCAGTAGAAACGAACTCCAAACTCTGTCAGTACCAAGTGCCATCTGCCTGAGGGACTCCTGCAAGACAATTGTCCATCCCAGAGTATACTTTGACGGCGTAATTCATATGCAGTGCTTATGTTGAGTAGAACCTGCGCCAGCAGCCCCCTTAAACCTCAACCCTTCATCGAGAGCGGTTCATGCGTGCGGGCTGTTCCTCGGGGCAACACCCCTAGCCAGTTGCAACTTGCACAACTTGTGCCAGACAACAGTATACTGTTGTAGGTTGGCAACTATACTACAAACTCCGCTCGAGCTGAGTCTCCCCGATCCGAACAGAATCTCTGCTGCGCAGCAGTCGAAGGTCTTCTGAAGCGTCCGGATTCTTACAAGCACAACACTTTGCCACAGGCAGCAAGCTGTTTCCTGAGATGAAGCACGGGATTCAGCTTCAGCCACAACATGCCACAACCGAATCTGACCCCCAAAATGCTTCTCCTGCCACCTTCGGAGTCTACACTGCCCCAGGACGAAGCCGCACCGGTGCATTTCATGCCCTCCCCGGTGCACCCGAAATGGCAAAGTAAGTTATCCGAAACATATCTGAATCGCAGCACACCACCCTTCACCAGGTGGTAGAATGCACAAGCCAAGTCGAAGCCAGCAGGACCCTTGCAAGCCAGCGGCCTCGCTAGAAGTGGGTGGATGCACTGCTGCATTGTATCTAACACAAGTGATTGCCTTCGTGTCGGGAGCCGGGAGTAGTCCGACCGCAACTGGGGATGTTGTGGGAGCTTTCGGTACGACGAAGTCAGCAGGGAGCTTACGCGTTTGGCCTTATCTTGGGTAAGAACAGGCTGTTCGATGCTGAACCTGAGTCGTAGCAGGACGCCTAACGCCCCCCCATCCTGCCAAAAGCTTTAAATGGTGACTTCCACCCTCGACGGCTTTGTCCAGGCTGTCCAAGGGCGCCAACCCTCTCACCCCAATTTCAAGGCAGCATCCTGCTCAAGCTTCACACACAGAAGCCCGGAGGCCAAACCTCAACAACTTGTGCCTTGCCAAAGTCCTTCACCGGCGTCCAGGACCAAACATTCATCTGAGATCCTGAACGAAAACAGTAACAGCTCCGGCATGTCTTTGTCTTTCTATGTACCTCCCAGAACTGGAGAATTGGAAGATCGAGGCTACGTCACAGGGCTCCTTTCACATTCAATGGCTCATCCTGGACGCCTTGGACCCCCGAAAAGAACGTTGACTGTCGCCCATGCCCGTGGCTGCCGGCCTATTGGGATCTCTTCCCTGCACTGAAACCTGCGCATGCAAGCATCAAGCTTGACGGCTGGTCTGTGGCAGATTGTGGCAGCACCAGCTTGTAATGCGTTGGGTACGCACCTCGGGTCTTCGTTCGAGAATCTCCATAACAGTGCAAGCTTTCTGACAGGCTGGTCAACCGCACGGACGCATGCTAGTAGCCATCTATCCCATGCCCGGAGTAAGGAAGTTTTTCTTGGCCTGTCCAAGTCGAAGTGAGTATCAGCCGTAGCAAACTCCTCCGAGGAGTGCAATCTTTGTTCGAAGCTCTGACTCTGCCTGGAACATCCACGCTGAAAGCTGGATCACCGAAAGGGGCAAGACACCAAGCAGACTGGGGTCAAGAGGCAGTACGGGGAGATGAAAAAACCTTCGAGCTTCACCCAAACATCCCTGAATCCACCAACAAGCCAAAGCCGTCCTGGCCCAAGGGCAAGCCGATGCAGGCCAACTGGCAGACTTCGCGGTTCAGGTTAGGCTCGAGTCGGGTTTGTTCCAGGGACTGTGCCACCTAAACCCCGCTGAAGCCCACGATCCACTGGGTGAGGCACCTTCTGGTCGGGGCTGATCACGCGGAAGGTGACCTGAAAGCAAAGCGTGGGTGTTATGGCCTGGTAGCCCGTGGGTGAAATGCCTGCAATCGTAGTCCCCAGCAACCTTCAACGCAACACACGACTCTTTCACCCAGCCGACCTCGTGCACACAGTACATCGTGTTCAGCCCGGGGTAGCCAGCACCTCAGCATGCTTCTTGGGTTTTGTTTTGCATTAAGGGAAGTTAAAGAGGCTTCAAGAGTTCAGAACTAGGTGCCACACAAACTGAGAGCGCACTTGGCGATTGGGGAGAAGGCATGGTATCGCGTTCAACGACATCGAAATCTTGGCTCTTGCTAGGCAACAACGGCTAGAACCCATGAAACAAGCAAGCCGTCCCAAAAAATGTCTTGCCCGGAAGAGGGAAATCTTCCCCAAAACATCCCGGATCCGCAAACCAATGCAGCGAGCCACTCTGCACATTGTCTTCGGTGTGAAAAGTGTACCTCTGGCCCAAGAACCCTGACATCAGGCCTGAACCTCAATATCCGGATCCACTGTTGAAGTTTCAGCGCGATGGTAAGCACCGCATGACTCGAAGGCCATGGTTTAGCATAGTCAGCGTCTGGTCATGGAGCCGTGTCTGCGGGCTCAAGCGTCATCTGACTTACGAGCACAATGCTTGCCATGATTAGTTCGATCGGCTACGGCTACAACAAAACCTGGATCTCTGCCCGGGGCGATTCCTGTAAACAGGTCGGACGCACCCGCTGCCCACTTCCTGCACCAGCCGACAAACTGTTGGGCACCAGGTAATTCAAAATAGACCCCGAGGGAGACCGTTTGTCATGGTTGGACTTCAAGAGGCGGTAGGGGTGGGCTCTGGGGACATTGGCTCTAAGCTCTGAGCTACTCCCCAGACAAAGTTTGGCCCACTCCTTTGTCGAATTTGTGAGATCGAGCTCTGACTCTCCCGCGCTCCTGAAGCTGGCCCTGCAGTGCCGGGATCCCGAAGCGGTCGTTCAGAACCGACATCCAGCAACTTCCTGAGGTCCATGTTCAAGGCTCTTCGGAGTCCAGAGACACTTTGAAGATCCTGGAAATTCCTACAGCGGCCACTTCGCCCACGGCGAGCTGGCCCTCTTCGCAGTGGCATCGATTCTAGGTTCTGCTTCCATGACCTCGCCAAAGGAGGGAGCTTTGGCCTTCTGTGGGATCCTACACTGAAAGACTATGAAAGAGGCCTCAGGCGGCCTGACAACTCTGCCTCGAGCTGAAGCCGAGCGGCTCCAGGACTCGACGTATTTATGCTCCTCGTCATACAGCGTGCTCTCGCAGGATTGCAGCAGCGCGTTGTCGGAAGGCAGTTTCCAGCGAAGCCTTGCTGGCAAACGGATCAACCCAGAACACTCACCTGATACTCGTCTGCGACTCGCTGCAGAATCCAGAATGCCGCTGTGTCGGCTGAGAAGCTTAGCAGATGGATGCAATGGTTGTTTTTTTGCCTTTACGGAACCTCTTGTCCTGGGGAATAACTAGGATAACTCTGTATCTCTGCATCCAAGACGGTTCAAGCGGGCCGCTGTTGTGGACCACAGTTGCGATCGACACGAGGCGTTGATACATTCAGCATTCAACACCCGCCTCCGGAGCGGAAGCTGTTGGCGGTGGATCTGCTGGCCGTCGTGCATGAGCTGCAGACGTGAAACCACCACCTCAAAGAGAAACTCAGAAGTCTGAAAAGCCTGTCCGTCCTGGAAAATCCTGCGGCACGGATTTCCTTGCCGACTCCCCTGGGATCTTTAGTGGCGGCAGTAGTACCCTTCGGGCTGCTCTCGCCGCTTCAACAGTAGTCGCGCGTTGTCGTGGTCGTGGTCGTGGCCGTTGTGGTCGTCGTCGTTGTTGCTGCGGTCGTCGTCAGTCCGCGGGCCCCTTCACACCAACTATTGCGAACTACACTAGCTGTGCAAAGTCGCTACGCCTTCGTTAGGCTCGGTGTTTACAATGGTTTCCCACTATCTGGCACTTTTGTCGGAGCTTTGTTTTAGCAGCTTCGCCCACGCCGTTTTCAGAATCTGCAAAAGATGTCGAAGACGGTTGAGCACCCAAAGACCTGAACAACGAACACAGTACTCAGAAACAAGTCTTCCTTGGACTACACTTGCCGGACACTGTGGACGAAATGGCTTCCACTATCCTAGAGTCGCATGGACTTGAGAGCATGCGACGCTAGGATAGTGGAAGCCATTTCGTCGACAGTGTAGTCCAGGTGCTTCGGGGCCCGAGGTTCTGTTCAGTGCTCGGCCGGTGAGGCTGCTCCAGCTGCATCTCAACCCCGAATAGCCTGGACCTGCATTGCAAGCACCCCCTGTCAACACAAGACTCAATGCCGGCTCAAGGCATGATCCGCCCCGTCGATGTCCGCCAGCAGTCGAAGTTTCCTTGCTGGTTGTGGAGGATACGAGTTCGCTTCAAGATGCCTCAGGCAAGTTTTGAGGGATCTTAGGCCACTTGCCGGGGAGACTGTACCAGCTTCCGTTGCCGAGGCAAAGGGCCTGAGGTGGCATCCTACTCAGTTCAGAGCCAGTGCTCACCTCCGCCGAGAGTCAAGAGCCGTGTCACCCGCTTCAGCTGCTTCGTGCCGAGGCCTAGCCGCTGCCGCCAGCGCTTACGGGGCGGGATGAGGGAAAGGTTGCATCCTCAGTTTTTGAGGGGTGGGGGCGAGGCCTAGCCGTTTGCCGTTTTGGTATTGTCTCCGGATTCCATCCCTCCACCTCTCGCACACCACGAGGCCTGTGAGAATGCTCCCGCGCTGACAGAAGAGCTCCCAAAAGAGTTGGTCCACCGCCTGAGAGACAGCGACCCTCCAAGAACTTCAGGGGGCTTCCCCTGGTGCGACTAGTAGTGAGTTAGTTAGCACGTCGAGTTCGTTCACAGAACCTGACAAGGCCGCTCCTACTGCTCACGGACTTCAGCTGGACCTTCGAAGTCCGCTTAAAGAAAGGACGATTCCGAAACACGACCGCGAACCTTCCTGAACCTTAAAATCAAGCTTTACACTGAACGGCTCTCAGCCCTGGCCCTAGCCCAAGACTTTGGCCGCTTTGCTCTTCCGCCTTCGCTCCGTGCTTGCCCCAGGTTTCCGTTGGGATGCCGTGGCTTCGCAACATGTGGTTGAACTCCTGCCGCCAGTGCGAGGCCGAGGTCACCGAGCCGAGTAGCCAGCACAATAAGCCACACCACGTCTACTGCAATAGGACAAGAAGAGGAGTATCTATCAACCCTGAGAGTGGCAACGGGTGTAACACTCATCATCTTGAGTCAGCCCCCGCTGCAGCAACAGTGAGCACAACCGCAAGTACAACAGACAGCACAAAGGAACAAAGCCCAACTGAACGGTAGCCTGATTCATATGAGACCCGAAAAAAGAGCTATGGTTATGTGCGTTGTAACTGTGTCTGAGAGCGGTCAATGCCTGGACCGACGAAATCGCCAAAGGGACGTCTTCACGAAGCTAAGACGCTCAAACAAGGCTGCCCACTCTGAAAACCACGAAACATGCGTCCGACATGCCCTTTGGCGAAGCCTCTACAAACACGGGCAACATGGCCACAGAGCATCCGGCCGCGGTCGGCGTATGGGGACCAGCCCCTTAGAAGGACCACCTCCGCCGACACCGCCACCGCCACCGCCACCACCACCACCACCACCACCACCACCAGATCTGCTACCGCGGCAACATCACAGCTCGAAGCCGCACCCAAAGTCTTGTTCGCTCGCTGTGCGAACTTTATGCTCGTGATTTGTAGTTGTCGCACGTCTTCTCATGATCTGTAGCCTGAGCTTCGAATCTGTCTTGTGTTCCCCTCTTCATAAGATAATATTCCCTTGACAATAGAGCATCCCAGCCCTCAGCAATCGGAACTCCAGGGCAGTGCCAGCCTGGTGAATCTTGTCCCAGGAGCAAAGGGGGTAAGCGCAGGAAGAGAGTGCATCAGGCAGCGAAGAAGTGAGTTGGCGAGTGCACACTTGCGTGAGTCTGTGTATACACCACTCTTCTTGTGCGTGCGGCCGACCGAATATCACTCATCTTACGTAAGCACTCAAGTAGCATCAAAAATCGCAATGCCAACTCAAGTGATCGAAATGCCCCGCCCCGGGTCCGACACAGCCGGCCGTTCTAGGAGAGTAGCCTGGGCAGACAGGTCAGATCTTACCCGGCTCGGCCCCTTCGTGTTGTCGGCGTCTAGCGAGCCGCCAGGACTTCAAAGATTCGCAGCTTGAGGCTGCAGGTTGGGGCAGGATGACATGCTGATAACTAAGAAACGCAGATCATAATATGTTTGCATTCTGGGTTGTCTCAACTCAAGCCCTGAAGCCCAATCTTATAGCAGGTTTGAGGCCGGGAGAAGCACTCACCCTCCAGGAGAATCGACATAACCCGAACCTATCAAAGATCTAAGGCTTGGATGATGCTTGCGCAGCACCGCCGAACTTGCAGCTCTCCCGCTGCCCGAAGCAGTGACAGTGAACAGCATCGTCAACACTTGCAGTATGAGGCCACGAGGCTACAGGATGTCAAGAAAACGGAGGCTCTGCAGCAAGAAGGTCACTGAGTCTCAAAGCCGTGAGCGACAGGTTCGAGGAGTCCGACGGAGGCCTCGCTAAGCATCGGCACAGGCTTGAAAACTCGCTCGCAATGAAGGGTGGCTCATGTGCAATGACAAGCACACCTAGGCCCCTGGGCCGGACACACCGTCCACGGTGACACCACGTAAGATGCCCCAGATTTGGACAGAGGGCTCAAAATCGAAGTTCCAAATCCCTGCGTTGCACATCGAGCGGCACTCGAAGGACAGGAACTCCGCGAGGCCCTTGGCCCAGGCCCGGCCGGCTGGGCTGACCTCGTATTCGGCTCAAGAGCCTTTAGGGCCCAAACTCGCAGAACTGTGGAGATGAGCCGCAAACATAGAAGCGCAGGCAAGTGTAAACACATGTTTGCGAAAAACACAAACTCAACACTCTACTCCTTCCTGACATCCAGGTCGTACATTCAAGAGCATGAATTATGGCATAATTCTGGCTCCCTGCTGCGTGATGAAACTCAATCACGCAGTACATCCACCTTGAGCCGACAGCATAGGAGGGCGACTTCCGCAACCAATCTAGCAAAAGTTCCAAGGAAACCTCCGCTGGAATCAACAACCGTCAAGCCCTAAACCCAAAACCCTAAACTGGAGGGTTTTTGCTTTCGACACCTCTTTTCCTTCCGCCGGGTAGGGGGTTAGAAGGCCAATGTGGCTCAGGCGGGTTGAGGTTCAGTTTAGGGATCAGCATTCTGAGAGAGCTCAGGCTCCAACTGCTCCTGCGGCTTTGGTCATCCTCGCCCAGAAACCTCGGCCCACAAGGGGTTTACCATCAGGCTTCGAATTCAAGGTCTCGTCCAGGATTCCAGGCCCATTGTTCGATGTGAACCGAATCCGGAAAGCTGATTCCACAGGCTTCGCTACTCGGACATTGGTAGAAAGCCAGCTGCCGGCCACAATTCGCTAAAGGCAGGTGGAGCTCTGCCTTAGACCCCCAGCCCGAACTAAGCAGCGGGCAGGAGGGAGAGGCTGGAGGTGTGGAGCTCGGAGGCGACCCGGCTCGCGTCCAGCTTGCAGCCTCTGACAGCATAGGTCCCAGCCCCCCTCCACCTCAAAACACCGCTTCCGTGTCCGCCCTGATGCGTTCGGAGCCAAGTCGTTTTCACCGAGGGACAGCCCTGGCTGCCCGCGGCACCCATCGGGACGGGAAAGCACGTGACCGGTGTTGCTAGAGCTTCGGAGCGGGTGGTGATGGCTGAGGGTGGGCTTGGTCGCGGGAAGTACGGAGATGTACGGAGCCTTTCCTTGCTCTTTGCAGAGGGCTGGGGTAGGGCTGAGGCTTGGGCTTGGGGGGGCTGTCCCACTCAGGGCCTACCTCCCCTTTTGAGCGACGCGGCTAGGCCTGGCAAACGGCTGGATGTCCAGGGGATTTGGAGCAGACGCTTGAGCACTGGAGTACTAACCCCGCGCCCCGAAGCGCCGGAGGTTTGTGCCCTAAATCCGCCAAGACATTAGAAAGGAGAGGCCGCACGAAGCTCTTTCGCAGTCTTGCATTGAAGCGTTCAGACCTGTAGCAGCCTCGCATGCCAAGGAGTTATTGCTCACGCATCTGCCAGGGTAGTAGGTTTCGGTTTGCAGGTTGTGCAGAGTCCCTAACTCTGGACAGCTCTCTGGTCCATAAAGTGTTGGCTTGAGCTTAGTGGTTCCGATGCAAGCTTGAGCACCACCGAACCATTTTCACGAGAACTCTAAGTCTAGTGATCACCAGCGATGCCCAGCACCGGCACCTCTCGCTGCCCACCCATGACTTTAAGTTGCGACTCTGTTGGCCTACAAGGTGGACCACAACACACCACAACTAGACTCACTCAAACGAGTCCCCATAATTGCGACACCTCAGAAAATCTCCGGCACCACGATCAAACTTCTGAGCTCATTTGTGGCGGTTGCTGGCTGACTCCTGACTCCCCTTGTGGCGAAAGGGTGTGGCGTGCCATGAACCCTGAATGAGTGAGGGACACTTGAATAAGTAGGTCCACCTGAAAGCCCCAGTGTTTTCTGTCTAAGTCTTGCTTTCTGTCGACGGGTTTGTGGTCTAGTCTCTTCTCCTCCTTCCCTCCCACCCTCCCGAATATGCAAGAATGAGGCTTGGGGGCCGTTAGAAAAGCAGTGTCCCTCATCGTTCTCAGGGCATGAAAGCAGATCCACAGCCGTGGCCAGACGGACCTGAAGAAATTTCAAGAACCTTCGCTGTAATTTGAAGAAGCAATCTAAAGGCACAGTCTGTCGAACTAATCGAAACGTTGCCAGCAGGCAAACAGCAGGTCCACCCAGCACGCTGACAGCCGAACTTTCACCCTCTGCATGACATGAAATCAGCAGGCACGCTTGAAACACTGGAATGGACTACACATGCCTGCAACACAAGCAACCCAGGCAATGCCCATTTTTAGTATCGATCTGCTTATCATGTAGAGATGGTGCTTGATTGGATCCTGCTCTTGTCATGTTGCACTGGGAAGCTTGTGGAGGTGCCAGAAGATTCGGTGCCCCCTTCCAGTGGATCACGTTGGATTTGGATATCGACTTCTCCAAGAAGAGAACATCCACCAAGCTTCAGAAACACAGGTTTCCTCGTCGGAGAATCCAAGCCTCAATTCCGCTGAAAGGGTGTTCTTTCATGCGAAGCCATTGCAGCATGAGATCTCCTACTATAAATACTTCCGCCCTAAGGGCGTTCTGGTGCATGATGTGCCTGCACGGCAGTGCCTGGTCGAAGGACGCGGCTATGCTTTCGAAACAAGGCAACTGAAAATGTGTACGTTCGCTTCGACAAGTTTGGACAGGGACTGAGGCTTGTCATAGCTCTGGGGCTCTCTATACTGTTGCCTTGTAGCCATGAGGATAGCGATGTTACTGGTCTGAGATGCAAGGGTTGCCAGAACTCAGGCGGCTACGTTGATTCAATACGGAGTTGCAAAGACTCTTGACTTGAGATTTCTTGCCTGTGCGGTCCAATGCCTTTCAACCAGGCCGGAAAACTCAGCTCGTCTCCCACGCGCTCTTCCGCAGCTCTGGGACTCGTGCTCTGGAGTCCCTGAGAGTCCGTATCCCAGAACCCACGTCCAAAGTCTCTATCATCGTCTCTATCGAACTAAAGCGGCCTGTGGCCTAGAAGAGAGGGCTGAGGCGCTGGGAGACAAGCGGTTTCAAGCAGTCGGCCTCACGGCCTCCGAGCAACGGTTAGACTCACTGGCCAGAAATAGGTCTTGCGCTGCCACACTTTCTTCGGCGAAAGGAGGAGAGGGCTTCGCACAACAGCCAAGCTCCTTCTTTCAGAACCGCCTGAACCGAAACCCGCAGCCTGAACCGCGTCGGACAGTTGCTCGGTCTAAGCCTAAGCACTCGCGCTTTGCCCCCCTATTCAAAGCAAAGCTCCAGCCCTCATTAATCAACACGCGACTCAGCGCAACACTCGCAACAGCTTTGCATGATATTTCTGGCCACCCCTCACTTGGTGGTCATCGTCATCCGCGAAATTCGAGAGAAAAAGCCTCTACCGCTACGGCTTCCCGAAGATCGCGAGGATGGTGGCCGGGGGATCACCTGACCAGCCAAGACCACAGACATGCACAGCCACGAGATACCTCTTGCCCCGTGCACTGTCACCTGCTGAAGCAAGTCGTCGCCCATGCCTGCCAGGCACAAAGGTACAAAATGCGAGGGCCAGGCAAGGCCGAAGGCTGAGAAAATCGACCTACGACTGATGAACCCACAATGCCAGAGCGGCCCTTCACTTCAGCCCCCAAAGGCTGCCTTGCCTCCCAAGCTTTTCGTACTTTGAGCTGGAGGTTTCGGCACGGCAAGATCGCTTCCCACCTTCGAGCGTCTTGGACTCTGGGAATCCGGAGAGGGCTGCAGGTTGCGGAGGCCACGTGCTGGGTTCATTTAGTATGCATCGTACTGAATCATGGAAGCAAACCACTGGGGGCGGCCGTGGACGGTCTCGGACGAAATTGCGATAAAACGAAATGGGCTAAATTACTAAAAGCAACGACAAACCCGGACAGCTAGGGCCATTGTTTGCAAGCGTAGGTCGTTTCCACTCCGTTGGTTCAACAACTTCCCTGTGCAATTCTCCGACTGGTGCAGAGATCAGGCTGTCAGGACTGAATCCAAACCATCGCAGCATCACTAGCTTGAATGCCCCAGTTTCCAACTTCTCCACACAGAATCACTTGGTCCGGATGCAATCAACCCCTCCATTGAAGCAGCCGACCGTCGTCGAAGGTGCTGCCGCAACTTTGGCCTAAGTTGCATTCATCGCTGGACCATGGAACGAACGTTTCTTTCGGTGCTGGATCTCTATCGGGAGTTGATCCTAGGCTCGTTATCGAATCCCACTCAGGAACTCGTTGTGCAGTTGGCCGTCAACATCATCGTCATCATCATCAACATTATCATCATCACCGTCATGGCCATCACGCCTTAGCCATCACCATCATCACCATCGTCATCATCACCATCACCATCACCACCGCCGACATACTGCAGAGAGAGAGAGAGAGAGATAGTTAGGGAAGGGGATATCGGAACAGCTTAAGACTTAAGACTTAAGACGACAACAAGACAGATCCTGTGATCATAGCTTGGAGAAGCTTCAGCGAAGCAAGAAGGCATGGCTTCGTGGGCGAGCATCGTGAGTGGCACCCAAACCGCCTGATCCAGCAGGTCACATGAGAGGCAAAGCGTGCAGCCAAGTTAGAGTCAATAAATCAGGCGGGCCTGAAGAATTGCAGACATCAGGGAGCGCACAATCAAGAGCGAGAGAGACAGAGATCTAAGGAAGAAGCGTGAATTGACCACTGCAAACAGAAGGCATTAGATCGCGTGGACTAGGCTGGGCTTCATTGCATTACAACATGTTGCAGTAGAGTTCGGTTCTATCTCCGTCAAAACCCCTGAAATAAAGCTCGGCTATCAGACAGTCTGCATGTGGAGCTGCAGGTCACCTTTGCAGCCTCAATCCTGGAGTCGTCGGATCCCCACTCTCCGAGCTCCAGAAATACATCGAGGAGAGGCTTTCTGCAGCACCCTCGACCCTCGCGTTATGCCGGCAACTGTTCCAAAAAAAGACCTGTGAACTGCGCCAACTCCAGAAAACCTCCGCAAAAGCTCCACCCCGCTCCGAGGCGCCACGACTGGGATGGGCATGCTGTGCGTGTGGACCGAGTAAGCTGGGCTCGGACAGTAGGAGTGCTCCTGCGACTTCTTTGCAGAAAGGAGGGGGGTCTTGCCCCCCACCCCGATCCCTCTGTGTCTTCTCTTTGCGGATTCTTGGGGCCAAGGCCTCGCTCTTTCTCTTCTCTGGTCTGATGCCAGAGCACACATTATAGCATCTTGGTTAAGTACGGCAGTTACGGCGGGTGGGCAGCCAGGAGAACGAAGCAGGAAGGATCCTTACTGACACCAACACAGCTGACTTGCGGAGTCGCTCCGTGCTCATCCACAGGGTGTCTGGGCTTCGGCTTCACGTTGCCAAAAAGGCGAACACGAACATGTCAAGAACCAGGCTTCTTAATCCGGGTGCGCGCCTCAGGGTCATCCTGCAAGTTTTCGTTGAGGGACATCTCCTTAAGCTTCAGAGCTTGGGTTGTTTGCTCCTCCTGGTCCAGAAATGGTTCCGGGCTGAAGGACTATGTGACTATGATTCTATAGCTTGGGTCAAACATGCCTTCCGCCGCTTTGAAAACGAACCTCATGCTTTATCTTTATAAGCTCTTCACCGGCTCAGATGGCGATAAGCACATGGATTCGAACAACACAAGCAAAACATATTTCCAAAGTGGGAGTTGGAGCTGAAGCGATTGAACAGAACAGTCCCAAGGATTCCGCCTCGAACACGAACCCACAGCAATGAGCTCAACCTGCTGCCTGCCAGGAATTGAAACCCTTCATTCCAGCAAGAGCTGGGTGGGGCACCACGACGGGCTGGAGCCGTGCATAACCTGGACGCGACATCGAGCGAAGAGGCTGGGTGGGCTTTGACAATTTGACGGCTTGGGGTTTTGGCGTCAGAAGGTCTGTCTTGACCTCCAAGCCCACATGCTGCCACGGTTTAAGTCCCCGGCTCTGTGTCTCATTGTCTTTCTTGGGGAGCGCTTCGTACGCCTGCCAGCGAGAAGTCTCTTTGGAAACATGGAGGGGTTACACTATCTACTGGCTACCTCATCCAGGTTTGAGCCATTGATACTGGCGCAACTGAATCCCAGGTTGAGGTTGGAGCCTGGAATCCTGCTCCCAGGATTTAGAGCTGAGGGCTGACAGTGATCACTTCTTAACAAAGGACCTCCGGTGATGGCTTCTTACAGTCACAGTGCCAGACCTGCTGTGACACAGCTTAGTGTCCTAGTCCCCGCACTGCAGGGCCGAGGCCGTTCAAAGCCTTGCAAGCTTCAACTGGTAGCGCAGAGCTGGAATAGAACCGGAAGTAAAAACCAGTGTGAAGCCTCACTTCGATCAACCCGACCTTGCCTTGAGCGCAGTCGGCGACTCGTGAACCTGGACTCGTGTCTCTGCAGTTTTCAGTCTAGCTCGAGACGAATAGTCTAGAGGCCCTCGATCTCGGACTGGCCGAACTTCAATATTGGAAGGCTTGGAGACAAGAAAATTCAGCTTGTAGGGAGCAGATGCAGAAATCTGCGGTCCTCTTGTTTTGAGGGACTGAGCTTTTTGGTGTGGGGGGGCCTGCTGTCACCAGGTCTTACACTCTCGCCGGGTGGGACTCATCTTTTCGCCCCGGAGGCATCTGAGTCCAAGAACATGAAGCAAGCTCGCAGTTCCCTGATTAGCACTCCAGCGGTTCCCCGCCTCTTCTGTCCCCAGGTTCCACAAGGCCTGCGCGGAAGATAGCATAGCTTGAGATTTGCCCCCAGCCGCGGACTTAACAGTCTGCCCGGTCATGCTAACCGTACGCAAGCTTCTCACGAATGCAGGCGGCCATCCTCAAGTGAACATCCAGAAGCTGCCCACGGTGGCCACCACTACAGCTTTCTCCCCGAATCAATGCTCCATGCTTCCTGTGTGCTCGGACGCCTCCCACGACGATGCACAGCACACTCGGGGCAAGCAGGGCATCTTGAGAAGTCCTAGCCGTCGCCGTCCCAGCCCGAGCCATCCGAGCCTTGCAGGCTTTGGCCGCCTTGGGCCGAACCTTGGGGCCTCGGCTTCTCGACTTGGCGCCATGACCAAGGGGACTACTCTGTCAAGCTGCTGATGGAGAGCATCTTCTTTAGAAGGTGCAACGTTCCAGTGCGGACCTGCCACGGTGCCAGCGGTGGGAGATGATATCACGTCGTATCGCGAATGTGTATGCTTATGCGCATGCGTATGTGAATATATTTACATGTATAGGTACATCGGTACTATATTATGTACATATTCTACTCATCTATACTATCATACTATCTATCATCTGCATGTGTATGTAGACATAGAGTCATAGAGAGTGAGAAATATAAAAAGATAGATAGAGAGAGAAAGAGAAACAAGACAAAGCGAGAGAGAGAGAGAGAGACAGACAGAGAGAAAGAGAGAGAGAGAGAGAGCGAGCTAGCGAGACGGAGAGACTTTACAAGTCTGCGGCCTGGAGCAATCCTGTGCTTCGCAAGCAATCACTATGTGACGAACACAACACACGCTCTTGCAGGTTGGTCGGCACGGTGACTTCATGCTGGATACTAAACTACAATTACACATGAACTGGTTTGCGGTGCGGTCGTGTTGTCGGACTGCCACAACTGGGCAAGCTGGAGGGTTCGCTGCGACCACTTGCTACACATACGCTCAGCGATCCAGGTGCATCGTTTTGAAGGCATGCCGAATGCATCCACTTGCCTGTTTGACCTTCGGGTGGCTAAACTTTGCTTTACCCGCCAGCGTTCGCTGGAGGCTGGCACCTTGCACGCGCGCTCGGCATGGGCTCGGGTTTGCTTCGCTTGTTGGGAATATCGTACTAGTAGCTCAGTTGCTGATTACTAACGCGACGAAATTCGTCTAAAGCCTGTGCAAAGCTCCCTTGCAGCACCAATATCTATGGAAGTGTCGGACGAAGTCGGGAGGCTGGAAGTTTACAAGGCAGGTCAAGGCAGCTGTCACCAGATGTCGCCAAGCCGAAGGCCACGGGGAGATGCTGCGAGGCAAACGTGGGACACGAGTGCTGTCAGCAACGAAGCGGTGCAGGAATTGTAGGCCCTGAGTAATGGCTGCAGAAGTGGTGCATAAGGGCAAAAACTCTCATAACATACTCTCATCGGTGGCTTCACTCACTGGGGCGGCAGCTGGTGTTCGCTTCCCTCAAGGCCTTCCCGAGGAACAAGAATTGTCAAGCGATGCTGCATTGGGGCTGAAATTCTCCCCGAGTCCTGGAGCCCTTCAAAACCTAAGCACTGCAACGCCTCAAAACCAACAAACAGTCCACAGGGCTTCAAGTAATTGGCTACATGTACCGGACCTGTTTGGAGACCGCATGAGGTCGGTTGGGAAGGAAGCTTCTGAATTTCATGTGCCCGGTCTCCTCGATGCCGCAGTAAACGTAGAAAAGCAGCGCTCCGGCGCTGAACACATCACCTTAAAAATGAAGGCTTGAGCCCTGGGTAGCAATGCAATCCGTTGCAGCCACGCAGCGAAGGCACCCTCGTGAAGAGAAGCTGGGGCCGCTGCTGAGGCTGCCGTATCCCGGGCTTCCTTGGCACAATGGGCTTGCGTGCTGGAGTGGGATCCCTGCACTCAACAACTCGCTAGACGTCATCTCCGGCTCAAGATCTTTCTCGCCTTACACATCCCCAACGACCGCCGATGCGGATGCCTAAAGCAAGCCTACAGTGACTACAAGTTCTTGGAGTTTCTTAAAGCCAAAGCACAGCTCACAAATCGTGAATCCTCATACCGTAGTCATACCTAATCCTCTGACGATTAAGTGCTGCTGGGTTGCTGGTATCCACAACTTCCGGGGCGACGTATCCGACTGTCCCCAGCCTTCGGCCGCCACGTTTCCAAAACTGCCCTTTCATGGACCCTTTTCTGCGTCAATGCGTCGAAGTTTGGAAATCCCAGAGTGACGGGGATATGCGAGCAGAGCAAATAAGACTGAGCAGTGCGAGAGGCACCGGCGCATGTTCGTGACAAACACGAGAAGCAAACAATGCTCCGCCTGGTCTACATGCCCTTGCAATGGGTTTTCTGCTTATACCACTCGTGCCACATCGATCAGGAGGCGAGAGGCTTGGAAACAGAGAAAACAAGGCTTGCGCCTCAGAACTACGCATGCGAAACTATGATCAGTCTGTTCATGTCCGCTAGTTTCTGCTCTGTTCAATTTTGACTGTCTCGTGCTTCATTGGCATGTGAAGGGTTGTGGAAGCCCTCGAATCTTGACGGTCCCTGCACTCCGAAGCCCAACAGAGAAAACCCGGTTTCCGACCTGCGCATCATGGCGACCTCGGCAGGCCGTGAAGCTTACCAGGCTAGCTACTCGAACTCAAGGTGCACCTTCCTTGTACGGCCCAAGATGGGCTGCTTTTGGGGCAAAGCGGATTGAAGCCCAAGCTAGTGGGATCTCTTGAAGAATTTGAAGATGCTCGCCAGTGAAATCAGCCCGTGGAACAACTGCGCGGGCCTGAACGGGTTTCGAATTGGGATATGCACCGGGGGATTCAGGCGAGGTTGACGGACAACGCGCACCGCCCTAATTGCAATTTACGGGTGTAAGGCTCACAGCATGAATATGCATGAATGTTCCTCAAAGCAGCAGAGTCGTCGAGGTGAGCAGCTTGGCCTGCCCAGCTTCTGGTCTCGCAACATGTTGCAAAGGTCAGAAGCGATGATCTTAGCCCGACGCATAGCTTGTTGCGTACTCGTCATTATTCTGGGATAGCTATGCAAGAAGGGGGTGCTGGAGGACGGAGCAGACAGCTCCCTCCACCAGGGCACACTGCCTGCGTCTGACCCGCGACCTGCACTCGACCCTCCACTGTCGGTCTTGCTCTTTCTCCTTGCTTTCCGGCCGTCGTGCTTTATAAAGCGGAGAACTACAAAGCACTGCTTAATACGTGTGAAACTCAAAGCCTGTACAGCAAAACTTCAAAAAGAGCTCATCCACCCCAAGGTTCATGGGGTGGCTGGCTAACGCATGGAGAACACTTAGCTAAGCAAGGCTTCTTGACCATGCGATCTACTACATGCGAAAGCAGCGATGATCGCTGCCGCCCGGAGTTTTTGAGATGTGGGGGGAACACCCGGCGGACACCAAAACAGGAGCTCCGTGGGCCACCGCGACTCGGGTCCCGCCTCCATTTGACCTGGTGCCGGTGGCAATGGACAAGATGACAACCGCGGTGTACTGCAGAGACCACGCCCTTGACTACGACGAATAGGTCCTACGTGGCAAGTTCTGTCAGTGACGACATAAACATTGAGGAGTTTCAAGCTTGCCATTGCCAGAGGCCCGGGACATCTCAACACAAAGCCGCAGAGAGAAAAAAAACGGCTGAAGCCTTCCGGGCCCGCTCAACGAATCCGACTCATTTCTAGCCGTTCGCGTAGATGACCTCAAGCTTCAGAAAAGCAGTGGAAGAAACATGTGCCTCCAACTGCCCGACCGTCCTCAGAAGCAAGCGATCCTCTCAGCATCTCTCAGCAACATGCATCGTCGATGGCATGTCGGAAGCCAGTTGCAACAAGGACATAAGCAGGTTTAGACCATGGGGAACTTACTCAAAGTCTCTTGCCATCCCGTGGCCAAACACGAAGTCCCAGGGCTTCTGAGTCGGCATCGCTGAGAATTTGGCTTTACAATGCTGTACATGTCTGAGATTCTAGATCCGAAGTATCAATCTGCGTGCTCCATGCCCTGTGGCAGCTTCGGCGTTGCTACTTGCTGCTCTCTGAAACCGCAACCTCAAAGTCCAACCGTGGTGAAAGCCCGAATCCCTGCAACATTCACCCCCGGATGCTCCAGACCACAGGTGCCCGGGCCCAAGCGGCTCTAACCAAACCATGGGACACAGCTCAAGCCAGATCTTGGCAGACAGACTGGGCATGCAGATTCTTCCTGCAGGCAGTTGGATCGTCGAAGGGGGAGGTGCCCGGGCGAGAGAATATATCTCATATTGTCTCATATCTCCAATCATCCAACGGCTGAAGGCTTCATCTGAGGATGAGATTTGTCAATAAAACTTCTTGCACATGGAAAGGGCTATGGTTTCGAACCTCCGGCGAAACGAAACGAGTGTCCTGAGTCCCAACCCAACGTCAAGCCTTGTGCAGCACCTACACGTCTGTTCATGCAGTGGAGACATTGTTACCGCAACACTGATCACCATCAAAGTCTTCTGGAACCCCTCGACCTGCAATTGCTCTGAGCTCAACCAAGCATCCAGCTGTTCATGTTGTCCGTGCACTGGTCAAGGAGCCTGACGTGCTTGACAGGAACCGAAGGTCAGGCAAGCAGAGTCAGAGCGCCTTGCACCCAGCCTCCCCTGTCACATCTGGGAACCGCCCGGTGCAATCCAAACAACGTTGGTTTCCGGCGTGCAGACACACCGCATCATGGCGGAACAGCTGCCACTTTCTCGCATCCAACCGAAGGTTTCCCCGTCTGATCTCTAACCCTTGAAGCTTCCTCCAAGGCACAAACAAGCTCATCTCGGAAAACCCCCAAAACAAAATCCTTCCCGGCGGCTGCTGCGCAATGCGCAGGGTGCCCTTGTTCTGCGCGGCGGTAGTGCACTCTTCGAGAGGCATCCCTGGAGGAAGGTCGCGGCTCACTGATCTTCCTGTCACCTTCCTATTTGCGGCCTAGGCTTCGAGGAAGGCTCATGCCAGTATCTTCTGGGTTTGTCAAATCCCCCCGCATGCCGGGGGAAGGGAATGAAGGAAGGAAGATTCAAGATGCAAATCTCTTGCACATCAACGCCTCCGGTGAAGGACCGCGAGAGCCTCGACTCCACCTAAGACATGTGGCCAAGATCCGGGCGACGTTTCACACCATGCACTGTGTAAGTGGACTTCCCTGTGGCCCTATGAATCGTCCAGGTTGTACCCTGCACATCTCCAATCCCTCTGGGGTGAGACCTAACATGCGGAGGTAACTCGCCAAAACAGTTCGCAAGGATAGGGTTGGGGGGATGTTGAAAGATCCCACATGCTCCAGTTGACAGGTACCTAACCCGCGGAGGTACCTGACGCGTGGGCTGGTACGTAATGGAATCGTCGCACTCGTGCAGAACTTGCCAGCATTTGCACTCTGCACAGTTGGACTCAGTTGACCTAAAAACTGAAGACAACCCGAGGCTGCGACTTTCAATTCCTGCTCGCTTGGCACGATGTCGTCTAAAGGCAAGACTTTCCTCAGCAGGACAAAAGCCACTCTTAGAGGCCGCATCATATATGTGAGCTGCAGACGCTGCCAGGGTGCAATCCATGGCGCGAAACGTGCAACGAGACGGACGTGGCCGGCTTCTTCCTGTCGCAGAGTCTTGTTGCTTGAAAAGATTTGACAAGGTGCGTTTCGATTACGTTCAAGCAGAATGTTTGTTGGAGATCGGCTTGGTGACGATTGACAGCTGCCGCCTCTTCTACGGATGCTGAAACGACCGTGATGCAGAGGCTGGGCTTGTGAGAGTCATGGTCGGTGAAGCATCAAGGCAGTAAGCTTAGGGGCCGTGGGTCTGCGCAAGTTAGAGCAGGCGCTGTGTTGGACGGAAGCGCGAAGCCTCGGGCCCTTGGTAGCTATGTGGATTTGCCCTCAAAGGTTGACAAGGGTCATGTCCTGAGCCCTGCACCCGCAAGCCCAAGCATGCCCAAGCAGAGCGGGAACCCCGAAGCAAGTCCAGCCACTTTCGCCTCTGGTTGAGCTGAAAGCGGCTTTCAAGGAGTTCGTCCAGCCTGACAAGTTCCTGCAGCGCGCCATTCTTCAAAGCTACTGCATTCTTCTGCCCCTGGAGCGGCAGAGTCAAGTAAGTACCATGCTAGCGCCTCACGGACCTACCTGACCTTGGGCTGGCAGGCTGCCTAAGCCAATGCAGCTGGGCTGTAGCAAAGGCATCAGTGTGATGCTAGCAGCTCGCTCTGCGATATTCGGCTCGAGAGCCTGAATCCAAAAATAGTCCCTGAGTGCAGCCGAGAATCTTCATACATCGGCAGGCAAATAAACTGCAGAAAGCCCGTTTGGGACTTGGACAGATCGAAGTTGTTCCTATCGCCTCAAGCGGTTGCAGTCTCTCTTTGTGTGCAGATCGGAGCCATCGGAGCTTCCGGTTTGCTTGGGCAGGTGCACAGCAGGTACTTGTCGATTGTTGGACAAACGACTCAGGAGTGTTTAAGCTTGCCGCCCCTCTTGTCCCCCACCTTCCCGTACCCGCAGCACCGGTTTCTGTACCGCACGGAACCCTTAGCAAAGCCTTTAAGACAGAATCCAAGGAGCCGGGCTCCCCAAATTCAAGCCTCCCAAAGTCTCCTCAAAAGACCAAAGGGTTCACGAACGCTGCCGGTGCCAAGGGCCAAGGTGCAGAGCGGAGACAGCGGCAGACCGAGTCCTAGGCGCAGCTTTAGGCGAAGCTGACGCAGAAGCCGAACGTCGGGGCATTCGCCAAAGCTGACACGTGGCTCAGCAGACTAGCACTTGGCTTCCCAATGAGTGCTTTTGAACCCGGCGTCCTCTTTCGACGTCGCCCTGGGCATGGAACTCCTGGAGCGGCCATGATCGTGCGCACAGCAGCTAAGTCAGATTTCTTGCAAGGCAAGGCTGTTGCAGCCCATTCGTGACGAGACAACCATGGCTGTAGGGAAAGTCAGCACGGCTTGAGACCCTCGTTGCTTCGACTTCAAGGACTCCTTCCAGGAATGAGCTACTTAAGTAGCAACCGACTACACCCGACGACACACTAACCCTGCTAGCATCGCACCAGCCGGAGCACTCAATGTGACAGAACACCGCCCTTGTCCAGGTCTCACCGACCCTTGCTGGTTCTTCCCTACATCGAGTACGTAAGGAGACTCCACAGTGTGACCTAATTCCGACAGCAACCGTAAGGACCGGCATAGATGCATCGAAGAGCCTCCTAAATTTAGAACCCTGATGAAGATGGAAGGAGGCATTCTACCGATCCCCGGTTTCGGAGTGTCCTCCACCAAGCGCTCGGACCAGCGCCTGGAGGACGGGAGGAGCATTGGAACTCTGAAACTGAGATGCACTGCCCATTACCGCAAATTGTCTGGCAAAAAACATCTTAGCAGAGGGTCGACATGCTCTTAGTCTCTGGAGATCTCTCTCTGAGGTTTTGCAATCCCGCCTGTGAATATCCCACGGCTTCGCAGAGTGTCCAATGTCCGACGCCCGAAAATACCACGTCCTTGGCTGAAGGCGCACATACATGCGATGGGGTTGGGGGCTTCGCGCGCTTGGTTCTAGAGCGCATGATGGGGCACAGCCAAGTCTGCATCACGAGTCAGCTCTTGCAGGAGGGACAATCCACCCTGCGACCATCTCAAAACAAGTGCCACCCGGCGTCAGCGCCAATTGCTGGTCTGCGGCCACTTCGCTGGCGTCCTGGGCTTTTTGTCGACTGGATCGGGCTGGAGAAACCGACCGCAGTTTTTCGACGGCCTAAACCTATGGAAACTCTCTGCCCTTGTCGATGCCATGCGACAAAATCTCTATTGCCGAGCCGTAGTCGAAGATCTCCGAGATCCTGGAGTAGGGTCGTGGATCGGCTTGCGACACAGACAAGCCTTCGGCCCGCGCCTGCATGTGTTTGGAGAGGTCGGTCGCGAGGATGAGGGCGATGCGCACCTGCAGGACCCAGGCTGCTGGAGGGAGGCGGCCAAGCAGCAGGAAGCCTTTCAAATTCTCGAGGTCTTGTGACGCTAAAGAAGTATAACTAGTCCGAAGCCTTCAACGCACCCTACTGCTCGAGCGAATGTTTCGTCCACAAGCACACTCGACATAAACCTTGACAGCCCCGTGTGCCGGCTCTGCAACAGTCGATTTCAGAAGGGCCCTTGTGGCATTGGCAGGGTTGCTGCCTGACAGGAAAGCGCGGGACACCAAGGCAAAAAGCCGCCGGGTGGGATGCGAGGGGTAGGAAAAGAGCAAAGTACGAGTAGGGGAGCTTTAAGCCCAAGGGCCCCCCGCATCTTGCCTGACGCTCCCTTGCTTCGTGGTTCTGTGGGATGGCCATAAGCCTCAGGCGCAAGGGCGGTATACATCTTCGGAGAGAGTCCACAGGTCTTGCGCCATGCGTCCGGTTCGGGGAAGTTGTGGCACTAAGCATGAAAAAAAAAGCAAATGGCAGGAAATTTGCAAGCCGTAAGCAACACACCAGAAACAGCCATTCCCCTGCTCGATTGCCTTGCCACAAGACGACGGCAAGCCACGTAATCAGATGAGAATG
This sequence comes from Symbiodinium sp. CCMP2456, assembly GCA_905221635.1. Classification (NCBI taxonomy): domain Eukaryota; class Dinophyceae; order Suessiales; family Symbiodiniaceae; genus Symbiodinium; species Symbiodinium sp. CCMP2456. The sequence continues at coordinate 53,502 of CAJNDV010003025.1, forward strand.
CAGCTGGGTTTCTTCCAGACTGTAGCCTCCGACAAATATCCTCCCTCATACATCTTGCAGGAGTCTACATCATCTGCCTCGTTCTCTGAGTGCCTTCGTAAAACGTGGACAAAGGAAGAACGCTGTAATTATGATATGTTGTAAATCTCGCACGCCGAAGCCCACGAATCCCAACATGTCCCAGAAGCTTTGTCTGCCGCGGGCCGTACCGATGCGAAAGCAACCGCTCCTGAAGCCAAGGACTTCGCGGGGCTCATCACACAAGCGACTAGTACCATTCTGCCGAATGCGATCCTGAACTATCCCCGTAGGGTTGAAACTTCATAAGACATTACATGCAACCATAAAGACTCAGATTAAGTTCCATGTCCATCATCACCGCAGCAGAGAGTATTCAAAACGTCGCCTGCAACGACGGAGCCTGTGAGACACCCATCGATCCCCCACTCTCTGCTAGACTCCGGCCTGACGAAGGTACTCAGTTCGCTAAAGCCTTGCGGCCCCAGTCCACGTCAAAGCAAAAACCTTTCTGACGTTGCTGGGAAAGGTGCAAGCTCAGCTGCGTGGAAGTTCTCCAGCACAGAGCGGTCGTTGTAGGTCACCGCCTCGGATGGTACACAGCGTATGAGCGTATGGTGTTGTCTCCAAGTTTGGTGACACTTCTTGCAGGCATGGCAAGCCTTACATTAGCCGAATATGCCAACCCCAAGTCGTGACAGCAACGACAATGCATGCATCCTTTTGCTGATTTTCGAGCTCTCGCAGCATGTTTTAGAAACGAGTGACCGGTCCCTCATATGCACAACAGCATTTGCACATTCTCATACGGATTTCATACAACTTGTGGCAGCCAAGCAGGAAGTTAACACTCACGGCACACAGACACGGGCACAGTCACACATTTACAGCGGATGTGCACATGAGCACTAACTGGCCGTGAGGTGTCATATCTGGGCACGTGATGTCGCATCACGCCATGTACGCTGTCTTGCTGAATAATGATATTATGCTGTGTTGCTGTGCTTGCGGATCTATTGCTTGATGTTGAGCAGGCGCTGCAAAATGTCGACTAAATAGTTTGCGAATGCGGTACCAAGCATGGATCGTCAAGTCTACGGAGCTTGAGAACCTCTATACGACGCCTGCAGCACTTCCCACCACTCAAGTGATGGGAAAAGATGGCTCCGAAAATAGCCCGGGACAAGAGCTTGGACTCCATCTGTAAGTTCAAATCTCTTAGCTCGCTTAGCTCGCTTCTCACTTGCATTCGGTTGGTTAACTTTAACACGCAGTCGACTGCACAATAGTGCTTGGAAGGACTCTGACTTGTACTGCTGCTGGCTTCGCTACTCGCGTTGGTATGTGCGATTTGGTCACTGTAAACAATCGATGTCCATTCCACCGATCAAGTATATGATCAGTATATGGCATTCAGAACACTCACGGACACCTCACAAGAGCGTGAAGTGTGTAGACGTGTGAATGAGCAAGCTCTCTACCTCATGTCGTTCATGAAAGGTTGATGCTCCCCACAGTGTCAGGTATGCGGCAGCAACAACGAACATTCGTGAGAACATTACCGCTGGCAGCGGAACCAGATGCTTAACAGTATGCATGTGATTCAAAACCTCATCCCTACTGCGCTTGTCCTGTGATGGTTCACCCTCGGCAGCATCAACTGGCACAGTGCAGCATAGTGCAGAGGCCTCTCAAAGCTCCATCATCTCCATGCCATCAAGCTCTGAGATCGTGGCTCAGTGCAGGCTCTATATGCGAACTTCTTGAGAACTAGGAGTACCTTATTGAGGATCCTCAAAGATTGTTCTCACGATTCTGTGATAGCTGGGAACCTGAAACTTCCGTATTCACAGTTGTGCGCCGGGCTACGAGGTTGTCCCGAGAGTTGATCTGGAAGCTGTTGTTGAGACCTGCGCAGGTCTCTGCAAATTCCGCACGGATGGAGGCCCCTCAATGAAGTCGTTCAGGCTCTCTGTTTCACGCTCTCAAAACCCAGACCGCCTTTGCGGTTTGGGCTTCTCGAGCGCCCTGTGTCAAGCGCCTTAGACCCTTGCAGTAATTGCCTGCGATGCTCAACGGTCATGTGCGCTCCTCTGAAGGCCGAAGCCAAGCCCATCCCATCCCCAGCGAAGCCCTCCGGCGCCTGGATGTCCCAAGTCATGACCCAGAGCGGCAACACACATAGAGACCTGTGGCTGCACAAGCGAACTGCAGGTTCCATACAGCTTGGCAGGAGATCAACAGAGATCTTCAAGCCCAGCAACAACCTTTTGTGCTTTACAAACAGCAACTTCACAACCAAACAAGCATAAAATGGTTGGTCCTCACGCCAACCAGGCTGTAAAAAAAAACTTGTCAAGCCCCTCTAAAGCCTCTTAACCCCTGAATCTACGGAAAGCGAGACCCTCAAAAGAAAATCCTGAGCTTCTCTTCGGGTGGCACTCCGGAGCGCTGGTAGCTCCGAGGACTGAAGCAGTCCGGAGCTCGAGGCAAGGACCTGCTGAGCACAGCTGGGCTCTTAAAGGATCATGGGACTTAGTAAGTAGGGTTTGGG
>CAJNDV010003025.1:56183-69760 GCA_905221635.1 Symbiodinium sp. CCMP2456
ACTATACTTGTAACCCCAATTAAGGGACTTATAACCTTACTTACTAAGTCCCATGATCCTCTAAGCTCTCTCGTGCTTCTAGGAAAGCGCGGTTTTGCCGGTGCAGTCAACGGCAGCTTGCTTCTAACCATCATCCTCACCCTGAACTCTCAACACCCCCAGTCTCAAAAGCAAGAATAGAATCAGGAAGATACAGTGAAACATGAGAAAAACCTGGCAGCTTGCTCCTTGTGCTTAGAAGATCCAAAAAGAGTCCACCACCCCTGCCTCGAAGGAGTTCGCTGTATCAGCGGCGTGAGCGCTGGAGTGGTAGGGATTGGCTAAATACCTGGACGGGGCTGGCAGCCACAGGGAGCCGGTTGGTGAGGTGCCGGACGCGGCGCCGACTATGATTTGAGAGGGCAAATGTCACTGCGCGGTCCCTCAACGACCGTTGATGTCTGTATTGCTGCTCCTGCGAGCTGCTACCACCACCAGGGCCACCACTACCACTACGACGACGACTACTACTAGTAACTAGTACATTGACGATGCTTCCCCTCCGAAGGCATGATCGTGCGCCCTCCAAGCCTCTTTTCCATCGCATCCAGAAAAGCTGCCAGGCAACTCCTGCCGAGGTGATTTCAGCATTTCCCTTCTTGGTTTCATGGGTCCGGTAGGGCAAGCGCCTTTTCCGCCCGACGATGTCTCTAAGCACTGGCTTGTCTAGACCGGCGACCAGACACGCCAGGGAAGCCCAAACCGAAGCGTTGTGCATATGCTTTGCCGGACGCATCTACACAACAGCCGAGGTCTGGCACTGGTGGCCTCGAGATGAAAGAAACCTGGGCTGAGCAGAGCGTGAATCCTGCCTGCCACACCTCTGAAATCTGCCAAATCCCCACCCGAAACACTGACCCTTCAATGGCACGATCTCACTGTGTACTGCTTTCTTGCTTATGGGTAAATGGATGGACGGAGGATGGAGGGATGGATGGGTGGGCAGCCAGGTATAAATAGATATGTCAACAGATGATCGGATGGATGGATGGCTGGCTGGCTGGGTGGGTGGGTAGGGACAAGCTTATAAATGCGCACGCACACACACACACACACCGACGCCCGATCCTTTCTGCCTGCATACATCGGTGCATACAATTCCTTCATTCATGTGTGCATACTTGCTTCTTTGCTTACTTCTGTGCAACTGTCCCCAGAAACGTGCACGATTGTTGGACAGACATTCAAACGGCGTTCCAGCTTTGACATAAGCCCCGGCAGGTGACCTTCCCGATCAACTCCGTGCCGACGATCTTCAGCACGGAGCCATGCTCGCGGGCCTCGGGAGAATTAGCAGTAACCTGGATGGTTGCCGAAGGAGGGCGCCAACCTTTCCCGTTCACCTGCGGAATTCGCACGCATGCCCCACACTTTAAATTCCCAACGGCAAGTGACTATGAGGACATGAAGGAAGTTTATGCCCAAAGGATGCGAACCCATTGGCTCTCAGACTTTCGGTCTCTCCTTGCTCCGAGGGACAACTTCGTTGGCATCAAAGCACCACATTCCCACCTTCGGAGACTTCGCGGCTCGAGTCGAGGGGCCAGAAGGGGCTTGCTGGATCAGTAACTATGAACGTCTTCCTGTGTCTGCGATTTTCTTTAGGATTCGACAGCCCTTGTAGGACAGTGCAGCCTTCCAGGATGGGATCGTGGCGAAAACCACTCGGAAGTGAACCCAGACGCAGGCATTCCAAGAGGCCTTGAGCTGCTTGACAACTGCCTCGGAGCTTGTTTCAAGGATTCAACATGCTGCATGGACCCTGTCTCAAACACCTTCACTTACACAACATTACCAAAGAGCCGGCTTCTGCGCTCTGCTCACTACGCTGCCGACTCAAAGGCAATTCCAGCGACCAGGGTGCTGGAGTAAGCCTCTGGATGTACAGCGAACTCTCCGCTGGTTCCAGATGGAAGCTCTCGTCTCCCTGCGATCCGAACTTCATCGGAAAGCTTCATCATACGTGCAAGTGGAAAAGCAGTAGTCCCGCGAGACAAGAATCAGGGATCAGGGCCAAGCGATAGAAAGTTCTCATGATGATTCTGCTGGTGCAGGAGAATTACCATTGTTACCAACACCATTACGATCAACATCATGCAGCAAGACCGTGTCATCACTACAAGCGTGAGCATCATGAATCATGTCCATCATCTTCTTAGTCTTTGTCTACATCCAATCTTGGTTGACTTCTGAACCCCTCCAAAAAGTTAAACTTTTAGTCTCCTTATTATAGTTACATAGAAACCCAAAAAGTTAAAGTCCTAAGAGCCAACCAGACTAACACCAAGCAATGAGTAGAACACGAGGGCCACGAGGGTTGAGAGCCTGGGGCCGTCTGAACCCACAAGCCACACGCCAAAGTCAGCCGGCCCAGCCGGCGCGCCCCGGCGCGCCTGTATTCGATTCAACTCGGGTTCCGGGCCCAGCTCCGCGAGCTCCTGGTCCGCCTCGCTACTGTGCTCGTGCTGCAAAGTTCCGAGTTGTCGGCAGACACGAACAGAGAGAGCAAGTCAAAAACACACTCCACGTCCACACCTGACCTCCCCCTGCGAAGCCCTGAAACTCCCACGCTGAAGGTTTGCACTGCCTCGCCTCCCTCGACTGGGACTTCTCCAGCAGTCCATACTCCAATCTGGGCATGGCACTTGAATGGTGTGACTGGCTTGGCTCCCAGACACTGCAGGCAGGGAGCAAGATGCAAGATGCAGAGTGCAGAAGAAGGTCCAAGCAAAATCTGGTTGATTGCCGGGAAGATTGGTCCTGGCCTTTTTGCTTTGTGACTGCGAAGGTTTTGCAGCAAAGGCGCATGCTCCCGGAGGTCCCAGACCGGCCGATGCTACCGATCCAACCAGCGACGTTCTGGTCCCGGAGCTCCGAGGCTTCCTCACCGAACGACGATGGTTTCCCTCCAGAGCCTCGAACTCCATGGTCGAGGAGGGAAGCTGCCATCCCTTACAACTTACAACTCACTTCAGATTGAAGCCCGAGTTGTCCTGCAGCTCTCGCTGCTGCGCAGTCTGCGACTGGAGCTGATGGGCGCACATGGACACGGCCTCGAAGAGTAGATGAGGGATCGTCAGTGAATGCTTGCTCAGCCACACCCCAGAACGTCGGACCATGTTTGGACCGCTTATGCCGCTTATGCCCTCAGAGACCATGCTGCGCACGCCAGTTTGCAGAAGCTTGAAAGCCAAATGCATGCTCAAACTGACAAAACTAACTGAGTCCCTCAATTCAACGCATGACTCAACCAGGGTCCTACGTACTCCTATACCTGATCCAATTTCATCTCCCGCGGCGTGCAGCAGGGGTTCGGCAAGCAGTGCTGCCTGCACGGCACAGGGCTTCAGGTCGTGCCTTAGAGCCTTCGCCTCTCGGCTGTAGCAAAAAACACATCCCTAAGTAGCCCCCAAGGTCCCAGAGGGCCCCAAAGCCAAGAGGAGAGGGCCAAGGAAGGCCAAAGCTTTGGCCCCACCTGGGCCGAGGCCCAGGGAGATCGCTGCAAAGCTTCAAAGGCCCGCTCAAAATGCCGCCTCCAGCGGAGGGGACTTTGTGAGTCACAGACTTCTACAGCACGTGTGTAAGACTCCCAAGAAGCTGAGGGCGTCTTCCTTCTTGAGGGTTTGGGGCTTCGGAGCTTCAGGCTTAAGTCCAGGAGAGCCTTAGGGTTTAGAGAGTCGGATCCCGGAGAAGTCTCCTGAGTTCAAGCATCACATAAGCTCTATAGCCTGTGGGAAGATTTCTAGAATGGAAGTCAACATAATCCCTCTCAGCAACATTAACTACCAGCTACGAAGCGAGCTGTAAAGAACCTCAGGGTGAACATGAACCCAAGATTGCAAAAACTCTGCTTCCACCCGACACTTCAACCCGCAGCGGCCAATGTCAAGGCCTCTGTGCCTCCGAATAGGCGACTGCCTCTCCAGCGGGCAATGGATTTGAGGGTTTCCTGCGCACTTTTCCTGCACACCTCACGTGATCCTTTGAGAGCAGACCCCCCATGGCGGCTCTGGGGGGCTTTTTGGTCCTCTAACTTGTCGCGCGCGGAAGAGCTCTCTCCCTCCCGGTCGGCCTGGTCTGCGCTGGTGGCCACGCGGAGGGAGGGCATCGACTCCTCCAGGAGCCGAGAGAGCAGAAGACCTAGAAGAGGGCTTTGGGGCATATTACACTATAATTATAACAAGGAACCCCCAAACCCTAGCCTAGAGAGGCGGAAGAGAACTCTAAGCTTCAAAACAAACACCGCTGGGAATCACTGCAGGACAGAGCCTTGCCGCGCTTTCTGTGCAGGCTTTCGCCGAAACGGAGCCCAATCCCGCTTGCTTCTCTGACTTTTTGCTTCAAGCATCGCTGCCTGTGTCGACTGGCCAGGATCTGCGAGAACCCACTGCCAAGAACCCCACGCACTTGCCACGGCACTGCAAAGCCTCAAGCCTTGCACACCATTCTAATTCGAAGCCCTTGCAAATCTTCAAAACAAAGCCTCGCTCCTGGAGGCTCTGCAGCTTCACAATGGCAGCATACATGCAAAGCTCGCTGTGGCGCCTCCGAGATCCAACGGTTCCCGAATTTGGAAGCCGAACACACTCTTACACTTTACCGTCACGGAAGGGCACCTCCACTGCAGTGCACTCAGCGCGGCGTTCAGCAGCCTCGAATTCGGATCCATGTCAAACAAACATGACCGCAAGGGCCTGAACTAGCAGGTCGTACTCTGGGAATGAGCTAATCATGGCAACTACGCAGCAGACGCCAATCTGAAAAGCTCAATGTGAACACACAGGCCAGCAAAATACGAAAGATGAGAGCATCTGCAAGAGGGTAGCACATCCCGAACATCGAACCACCGGGAAGGCAGAGCACGTGCACGTCGGGAAGGATCCCATTAGGTTGAACAATGATGAGATGCAACAGAGCTTTGCATCCTTCGCGAGGCAGGCAGGCAGCAGGCAGGTAGGTAGGCAGGCAGGTGGGTGGGTGGGTGGGTAGGTCGGTGGGTAGGTAGGTAGGTCGAGGTAGGCAGGCAGGTCGGCAGAACACTTAGCTGCAACTTGTCTGTTAGATGTAACTTTTCAGCTCTTTCAGCCAAATGACTTTTAGTTGTACCTTTTCTTGGGCTCCGAAAAACAGGGTTGCAAAACAGGCATCTTAGTTGTAGTTGGTGTCTTCAGCACCAAGCCACTAACTTTTTATGGTGTAATAATTGTTTCGGTCAAGGGTTCCTGCTGGATTCACTCATTAGGGTTTTCGTCTTCGGGAAAAGGTTCCTGCTGGATTCACTCCTTAGGGTTTTCGCCTTGGGAATTCACTCCTTAAGGTTTTCGGGTATTCACTCTTTAGGGTGTTCGTTTTGGGCTACGCTCGCATGATCGTCGAATGAGCTCGATCCCTCCTCTTATCCAAAGCCTGACTGCCGGGTTGGTTGTGTAGTGGGGGTAGGTGGGATAGGGGCAGGTGGGGTAGTGGGGGTAGGCTAGGCGGGTGGACTAGGTGGGGTAGGTGGGGCAGGTGGGGTCCGTAGGAAAAAAGCCAAACTTACAACTAAGCCTGCTAGCGGTTCGGTCGGTGTGCTCTGTTCAGCCTTGTGCTTGTGCGTACGTGTGTCCAGGCTTTCTCGCCCCCAAACGTTGGCCAAGCTGCGCCAGCAGCAGTCCGGGAAGCCATGGCCCACTCAGGCCCAAAAGCAAGCCTGTGCCGCGTACCCTCACCAAAACTGGCAGACTCCGACATGTCACTGGGCCAAACTTCTAGATCCACTCCACCTCCAGGCCCTCGTGCTTGCAAGCGCCAGCTCCCGCAGGTCTCACCTCATGCCGAGTTCTACTTTCTGCATCCTTCACTGACAAGGCTTCGACAGTCTTTTCGCTATCTTGGACGCCCCGGCATTCCACGAGCCAAGGTGGGCACAATACGGATTTCGGATTTACGCCTCGCAGACCACCAACTCGGACCAGAACCAGTGCGCACGCACGCACGTACGCACACCCCTCTGAGAAAGCACAGGCATGCGACGGCCACGACGAACGCTCGTCACTCACAATTCGGAGATCGCGGTCTCCAAGAGACTGAACGCTGAGCTTTGGGCGACGCGAAACATCCGAGGGCGTGGCATGGCAGCCACAGGCCCAGTGCGAGGTGCTGCAGTGCTGCAATCCTGAGCATGTAGGAACGAGCAAATCGGCGGAAGTGCGTCTCCCGAACCATGAACACGTCTTTCCGAAGGCTCGGTCATGTGCAAAGGCACACGGAGGGAGGGGGAGAGAGAGAGCGAGAAAACAAAAAGAGCAGGACAAAAGCAAAAAGAGGGCAAGCCAACTAACATGCGCGCGTGTGTTCGGAAATTTTCTGAATCAAAACTGCCTATGTCAGGGGGCCTTACCACGGATTGACGAAACCTACCCCCAGGCCTGAACGGATGAGCAATCAATGATAGTCAACCAAGCCACTGCCCAACCAGTGCAAATAGCAGCGGCGGCAATCGCCTCGGTGGTTCAGCGGGGCGAACGAGGGCGTTGAGGCTTTCACGGCTTACGACCGTTAGGGGGTTTATGGTTTGCGGCTACGGCTAGGGATGCCCGGGTTGTCCTTTGCGACTTCAGGTTTACACAATTTTGCTTGAGCGGTTGCAAACATGGGCTTCGGGTTTAAGAAAGCCTTAGGCACACCCAAAGACCCCCGTCTCTTAGAAGCTACCAAGGCTTTTGCTAGCTGGGGCTTGGGAAAGCTATCTCAAGGCAAGCCAAGTCTACACCCTCCATCGATTCCCTAATCTTATCATTGTTTGTCTGCAGCGGGATGGTACCCTCCGAGCCCTTCGCTGCGAGTCCTTGAAGGCACCCTGATGAAGGTCGAAAGCTGTTCTGAGGCCGTGGACCAGAGCTGAATCCGTGCCAGGAAACGAGAAGAAAGCTGCGACTGCCAGCAGAACAGAAATCCAGAGAGCTGCAAAGGGCTCCTGCGTGGCGAAAGCCGGAAGACTATCGAGGGCGGAGGGCCAGAAGCAATTGCTCTCGGGCTTCAGACCTCTGAAACTGCCCGAAGCCTCGTAAAATTCTTCAGCAAGGCGAGTCGCTGCCATGGACAAGAGAAGGCACCTAGGTCTGCTTTGTCTGACAGGGCTGTGCCGTGTTGGCTAAAAGGGTGCTAGCTGCTAGTTTCATCCCAATTCAAAGCTGAAGTCTTTAGCCGAACAGAGACTTGGACAAGAGTCAACAGCCAGAGCCACAGCGAACCGGCAAAGGAGAAAAGAATCGTGGTCTGCTTGGACTCCGGGTGTCGCCTCGAGTGCGGGCGGGGGGGTCGCGGTTGGGAATTGTTGCGACGTGGAATCTGGGAAGAGACCTGGGAATTGACGGAGCCAAGGACTGGCAGACTCTGCTATTTCAGCTTCTAAACAGGCCGAGCTTCTCCAGTAAGACAGCTAGTCCTGCAGAGCAAGGGGCAACGATGGCTGATGTCTTTAGGTACTGTAGGTGTGACGTTTGGCGGTCCGACAGATACTGTGGCTGGCACGTTGCTGTACCACAAACTCTGCTTCTTGCCTTTGCACATGTTTCGGAGCCGTGCCGACCTTTGCAAGTTTAGCGCATGCCATGTTGCCCAGATTTCTTACCCATTGTCCCTCCTGGCTTAGGGGGTTCAATGCTGGCTCACGTCGCCATGTTGTCAACGGCTGGTGCTACCGTCTATATTATTATTGCTCGCTGCTTGTTCTGAACACTGGCCTTGAAAGCCCGCTTCATGGTAAATGCTTGGAGTGTCGCTGACGGGGCATGATTTTTTCTCTCCTCCAGAATGGCTTTGAAGCAAATCTCACTTCTGCACGCTAAATTCGGCTCAATCTTATCTGTAGCTCGACCTCGTCGATGTGTGCAAGCATCCACGAATGTATCGATTCAACAACATATCCCCGTTTCCGTCCTAGTGAGCTGCCTGTTTACATGGCTACCCGTCTTCTCCCTCTTCAGCACGGGCAAGGGGCGGTGTGTTCGACAGCCGCTTCAGCGACCGGCTGTGAACTCAAGCCCCACCTGTCCTACTCCCAACCCCCCTGCAGGCTAAGTGTTTCAGCTCCAGCGGAAACTCCCAGCCACTGACAGGTACCTCTCTCTCTCGCTCTCTTGTCCTTGTCTCCCTTTGCTCCGTAGCTTCATGCAGCTTCCCCTCAACGTTCCCAAAATTTGCGGATGTGCAACAGCAAAATATGACGAGTACTCCCGGGATGTCTTTAACGTGGCGGGCGTTGAAGGGATCAGCTGCTATCAGATCTACTGCTGCGTGGATTGGAAGAACCAACGCTGAGAGGGCTCCTTGATGCAAGAGAAAGGCGACAGCAACGACCACGCTGCCTTTCCAGGGAAGAATGCTGTCAGCATGAAACCGCCTGAGGCTGCATGGTGCAGCAGAGCCAGCTTGCCGGTCTTCCATGTAAACCCGAAACGCATTCGAGCAGAGTGCCTGCAAGCTGAAAAGAGTCTGTTAATCCGCTTGGGTTCGCAGCCTCAGATGCCAAGCAAGCTCGGATGAGCGAAAGTGAGCGAAAGTAATGTGATTTTTCGAAGATAAGGCTGAAGCTATAAAGGGATCCTTCGCATAAACACATACAGCAGATGCAGTACTGCTCTCGAAAGAAACTTTCCTGCCTGAGTTGATTGCACCACCACTCGTACCCTGCCTGGTCGGCCTAGCCCTTTTCCATGCTCGCGGGCTGTGGATGGTTGTGGTCCAGTTGGAAGAAGATGTTGGGAATGTCTGCAGCCGGGACACGATAAGCGCAGCGATCGCGACGAGACACTGGACGAATGCATGATAAAGCAGCCACGGTTCCTGTCCGTTACTTGCGGCTGTCCACTCTTTGCACGGGAAGGCAGAAGACGAGTCGGGGATTGGCTGTCTCTGCGCAGGCTCAGCTCCTTCACTGCACGACCCTGTGCTGTTTTTGTTAGCCTGAGCTCGAAACCACCAACCCCCTAAGCTCCGAAGCCGCAAAGGTCGCACTAAGCCCTGCCCCCGAAGCTGCAAAGACCAGGCACAAGGCCCGTGGATCCAATGGCAGGCGCTTGCCAGACAGGATGCATCTCAAGCATGGCTGGGCCAGCGCTACGCCGCTGCGCTTTGTATGGGTTTTAGGTGGTCGGTGTCTCTGGCTGAGGGAAGCTCCGGCGACTCGAAGTCATCTTTGAGCAGGCTTGAGTGCAAAAGGAGAGGGTGTCTATCGTCAACAGATGGCTGGTAGGGCTGTCCCCAAGCCGGGGTGAGAGAAGACATCTTTGGATTTGGAATCTCCTGGAGCTTCAACTTCAAGACAAAGGAACGGAAAGTTCTATAGGCCACCAGGTTAGGCAGCCTCGGGCAGAGATGTGACGGATGTGTTCAACGGCCTCCTTTCAAGCAGCATTACTGGCCGCCTTATCCTGCAGCGGAGGGCCCTTCCGGCTTCTGGGATGAGGCAGGGCACTGCAACTCCAAATCTTCCTCAAAGCCGCGAACAGGCTTCGAAGGACCCCGAGGCCAGTAGAAAAAAGGTCGGACCGCGCCTAGGTCCATGAGGACAGGACACAAGTCTGCTGCCAACATGACCTTCTCCGGACGGATGTCCCTGTGCAGGATATGTCTGCAATTCGAAGGGACTTCAAGCGTCACAGCTCGGAGCACAGCAGTGCCTGCCTTCTAACTGGCAAAATGCTTTAGGCTTAAGGAACGGGCACAGCATTCCATGTCCTGCCGAAAGTTGCAGGCGGCCTGTGAATGATGTTCTTGCTGTGCAAGAATGCCACTGCGGACAACAAGCACACCTGAGTCTCGAGGCGACTCTTGCGTGAGGGCCCATACTTTTTGGCACTTAGCTGTTCGATTGCTACAGGCGTCTCCGCGTGTGTGTTTGTGATTGCTCGTTCAGGGTTGCCTGTTTCGGTCGTATCTGACCTGCCTCCCTGCGCCGCGAGTGCTGGTCCACTGGTGACTACACCATAGAGTGCTTAAGCTTGGAATCCCAGCTATGCCATTCTGCGCAAAGTGCCGGGGCAGCTGTTGACTTGATTGGTGCTTGAGGTGCGCCTGAATTCAAGCTTCCCCGTGCTGGTCATGAGGTTATGCATAATGCTGCTAGTAGGCGGCATCCGAAGAGTCGCAAAGTAGCCTTCCCAAGGTTTTCGACGGTGAGGTGCGGCTGCACCGTTTATCAAAGGTGTTGAGCCGAAGCCACGGAGACGATGTCGCCCTTGCTCATAAAGAAAGGGCCATTCCTCGGGAACTTCGATTAGCTCTTGCTAAACTTTCAACTGCTCTTGCCGGCAAACCTGGAGTGCTGCACCTCCGTAATCGACTCACTCCTTTAACTTCTTGTGTCCATGCTTCCCCTTGTGCTCGAAAGACAGAAAAACCCTGATGTCTCGTAGTTGAAGGCCCAGGTGCCACGAAGGGGTTGAAAGCTACTGGTTTATGCGATGCCCGCAGGGGTCTTTCCTTCATTGGGCACCTCCTGCTTCGAGCAGGACGCCCTAGGAGCTCATAGCTTCGGCTTTGGGCTTGAGCTGTGGGCGGACAGTCGATCGAAGATCCATGCTTGCGATGAGAACAGTGGCACGGGATGCATCCGAGTATCAATTCAACCCAGTCCATCAGCCGTCCGTGTGGATACAAAGTCATGGCAATGATCCACACGGTCCTGCCATGGAGATTTCACTGGGGGAGCCAGGCTTCCGAAGCTTTTCAGGCCGCATCGGATCTCTATGGAGATACTCTACTGTTGACGATGATGATGATGAGAAGAATGATTCATGTCCAAAACAGGCAAAGGCCGTCCCACTGGATCTTTCTCAAGTTTTTGATCTCTGCAGGCCCAGAAGACCGGAGCGTTAACTTGATGATCGATTTGAAAGCTGCACCGTGCATCACTGGCCTGTACCTCTGCTGCGAGAGGTAAGTGCCTTGCAGCCGGCAGGTGCAAAAACACTGCCAGGTCTCAAGCAGGCAGCGCCCGAAGGTGGCAAGACACCGCAAGCCCCACATACGATTTGAGCCCCAGGCCTAGCATCGAGCTGATGTTCGGATGACGGCCGCAGGCGGACCTGCCAGGTGGCCCAGGGCGAGCTGGAATAATTGGGCCTGCCTGGCTCCTCGGACCCGCATGACTCACACGTTCAAGAACCACACTCTGTTGACGGCATCACAGAATCATCAACAACCGGATGCGAAACTGCGCAATTTCGCAACTGAGACCTTGCAGATGCGTCAACACAGTGCGGGTGGTCTCGCGAGTGCGCAACACGGGCAAAACATCTCACGAAAACTATAGGCTGGTTGATGAGAATTTCTGCAGAAACACAGGACGTGGCTTGCTTGATGCGGCAACATGGCGAAAAGAGGAAAGAGTTGGGCCATTGATTCGATTGGGCATTGTTACAGAATCACCTGTTGTGCGAGATGGTGCTGAAAACAGTGGCTCTGCTGTCCTGATTTGCCCAACTCGCCGAACCGGACAGGTTCCAACACAAACCTTCACTCTGCACTGCCTCTGACAGATCGCCTCATGACTGGAGGTTTCGACTGAACATCCCTGCTCACTTTCCTGTGTTTCTCGCACAGGCGTTTTAGTGTGTCGCGTAGTCTGCTATGGTCTTGCTTAAGTTGCTTGAGTTGAACTTCAGTTCAACTTGAACTACGACGACGATGCCAACTTGTGAAGCGCAATATCTATGAATCTAGCTGCTATGCCTGCAGATAGGAACCCGCAGAGCCTGCAGGTGCTCAAGTTTGTTGCTTGGGCAAGCAAAGGGCAAGAACACAAGCGGACAGAGGCGCAGGGGGGACGGACTTGGCACTGGCCTTGCAAGTTCCACCTCACGTCTTGGGTCGCCCGACCGAGATGGACTGCTCCGGATTGTCCACCTTCTGCAGGAGCTTCAGCCTCGCAGTGCACAAAGCACAGGGCGCCTCTCCTTTGAGGCGGCTGAGCTTCGTTTTTCGGGAGAGGCCCTGGGCCCTGGCGCAACCCGGCGAGGTCTGCCCTGAAGCTCGCGGTCACTCCTGAGATTGGCCAGAAGCGAAGCTTCGGTTGGGCGGACGCTTGGGGGCAAGGAGGCTCTGTCTCTATCAACCTCGAGCATTGCTCTCCTTGGGAGGCCTCTGCACTCCGGCTTTCTCGGTGCCAGATCAGTCGAGTCAAGTCCCCGCCGCCAGCAAATCATCAACCCGCACGTCAATTTGCACCGGGAAAGTTCGATTGATCTGCGTTCGCTTGTCAGCCATGTCTCTCGGCCCAGGCTTCTGGCACTTCGTTCTCGTCCTGAAGGCATGGGATGTCGCTGGCTTGCGCCGCGCTTAGACATTGGAGCCACTCTGCACTTCGCCGTCACAGGCCCTTACACGCCCTTACAGCCGGCCTCGAGAGCCTCACTCAGTGGCAGAACGTCGTCTCGCGGCCTCAGGGGGCTGGGACCAAAGGTTCAAATTCGGAGCCCTGGAGGTGTCTTCCGCTGGAACAGAGCACGCCAGAGCTTCGAGTCTGGGGTTGAACCCTGTCTTGCCCGTGCAGAGGGATGAAACCCCCTCATGAAAGCCACGGCTGGGGTCCCGGGCTGTCCTTCGTAGACGATGCTATATCCACCTCTGAAGGGGGGCTTCGCTCTGCTTTGCTCTCCAAGCCATCGACATCGTTCCAACACAGAGACCGGCCAGGAACTTCGTCAAGATAGCTCTCGCACGAGGTCGAGATGGCGCAAAGCAGGAGAACAACAACAAAGGAGAAGCCATCTCTGAACCCTATCTATATATACTATGTATATCAGATGTAAATCAGTGTGAGTGATGTCTTCTTCGTGGGTCTCTGAGTGGTCTCTTAAAAGCGCCTTTTCTGTGCAGGCCGCCCGCGCCTGATCCCAGGACCGTGCAGGTCAAGAGGTAGCTGGAATTAAAGTCCTTGGCCGCGATGCAGCGACGCCCCAAGCCCGCTATGGAGTGTGCCCATCCAGCAAGTCCCGTTTATGTCTAGGGCACAAACACTACCTCCAAATGCTACACGTCCTCCAGCTATGACTCGTTTGCACGGCATGGATCGGACCGACATGGGCCGACTAACCCACAAAATTCAGCGCAGGAGCCCAGCGCAGCGCACCGCTCGTTCCCAGGAGGTGGAGAAATTCCGCCATCCTTGGAAGCGAGGGCTGCCTGGAAGCCAGGTTCAGCCAGAAGCAAGGGTTCAAAGCTAGAGCCCTGCAATTTCTATCCATGCTGGCAAGGGGCTCGGTGGAGCCTGACCTCGTGGCAGGTCACACTCTCACAGAAGCGCATGGCGCTTCTACACTTGTTTACCCCGTTGCTTCACAGGACTTTCCGCACATCACTAGATGACTATATGTAATCTTATGTAGCGAGGTAGACTGGCGAGTGGTGGCGGCAGTGGCGGTAGTAGAAGTAGTAGTAGTTGTAGTAGTAGTAGTAGTAGTAGTAGTAGTAGTAGTAGTAGTGGTAGTAGTAGTAGTAGTAGTAGTAGTAGTAGGTGTAGGTAGTAGTAGTAGTAGTAGTAGTCGTCGTCGTCG